>JAUZNJ010107420.1:0-20462 GCA_034780135.1 Jordanella pulchra | reverse complement strand
ATAGATGGATGGATGGATAGATGATGGATGATGGATGAATGGATGGATGGATGGATAGATGGATGGATGGATAGATGATGGATGATGGATGAATGGATGGATGGATGGATAGATGGATGGATGGATAGATGATGGATGATGGATGAATGGATGGATGGATGGATAGATGGATGGATGGATAGATGATGGATGATGGATGAATGGATGGATGGATGGATAGATGGATGGATGGATAGATGGATGGATGGATGGATGCGGATCTTTCTGCAGTCCAATGAACTCTGGACTTTAGGTTCCAGAATACGTTCCTGAGCAGCTTTTCTACCACAGAAACAGAACCAGACCCGAGACCCACTCAAAGTGACCTCCTCACTAACTGTGGATGTTTGTCTCTCAAGGAACTGGTGTGCGTTTGTCGTCACAAAGACAGTGAGCTGTGTGGTGGAGGATGGAGTAGAAACCTACGTCAAGCCTGATTACCATCCATGCAGCTGGAGCAGTGGACAGTGCAGCCGGGTCGTGGTGTGAGTTAACTTTGACCCTTTTCCACCTGAAATTCTCAGAACCTGCAGACTGAGCCCCCATGTTTGGTGCCCCTGCAGCTACCGGACCTACATGAGGCCGCGCTATAAAGTGGCCTACAAAACCGTCACCGAGATGGAGTGGAAGTGTTGCCACGGTTATAGTGGACAGGACTGCACCATTGGTCCAGGTGGTGGAGCAGGAGCTCATGTGTCCAATGGAGCGGGGGCAGGTAGCGGTTTGGGGCCCGGACAGAACGGAGGTAAAATTTAAAGCCGTTTGCTGAAACCAAAAAAAAACCCTGCAGATATTTGAATCCTCCTAAGGTCCAGTTTTTCATATTCTTCACGGATTCTTTCTTTATGCAGGTTGGATCCCTTTGTAATCTCATGTTTCATTGTTTTCCACTAAGTGGCAACAGTTTTACTGCAGATAAGAGGAAAAAAAAAACTTTTTAATAACTTTGCACAATGATACAAACGGGTCCAATTCCCCATAAAATACTTAAATGACTAATTCGTTTTTAAGAAAATCTGATCACTAAACTGGGATTAAGACTTTAAGAAATCATAAATAAATGTGTCTGTTTTCTATTATTTATGCTAACTGATGATTTTTTCATGGATTTTTCCTGTTTTTAACTGAACCTTTCTGAGCTGAACATAGAACCTAAATGGTGGATGTGTTCCTTCCCGTCCAGGACGACAGGACCGCCAGGACATAAGGGAGTTGGAGGACAGGATCCGGATGCTGACGGAGAAGCTGCAGGACTTCCAGTCCATCATGAACAAACACTTCCAGCAGGAACCAGTAAAGGACGCAGCTCCGCCGGAGATAAAGGAGACGATCCACAGCATTCAGACCAAACTGGACCAGCTGGACAACCGTACCAAGGTGACTCCAACTTCTGCAGGGCAGGAGAATCACACTGCATGCTGGGGAATCAGCTGGAGTTCTGCAGGAACATGTGTCAAAATCAAAAAATTTAACAGAACCCCCACCTGGAAGAAGATCGTTCCCTCAGGTTGATGCTGTTCATCTCACCTTTTGGTTCCTCTTCAGCTACTCTGCTTCTGGTTGGATCGTATTCGGCACATTTACAGGGCAGAACCTATTGTACGTAAGAGAGGTTCTACCCAAGGTTTCTACGCCATTTTCCACCCAAGGCTTATCCGGCAGTTCTACCCAATGTTCTACACCAGGCTTTACTCAAAGAGCTGAACTATCTAAGGTTCTATTCTAACTTCTAACCAAGGATATACCAAAGGTTCTACAAGTATCTACCAAAGGTTAGACACTAGAACAGAATCTTGGGTAGAGCCTGTTGGAGAACCTAATCTGGAACATTGTCTGGAACCTTGAGTAGAACCTTACTGGGAACCCTTTATATATAACCTAATGTAGAACCTTGGTTGAAAAAATTGTGTGGAACTTTTTATAGAACCTTGCTTGGTGTAACGTAGTGCAGAACTTTGGTCGGAACAGTATCTAGAAATTGGGAATTTGTGCAGAATTTTCTCTAGAACCTATACAGCGATAGAAAGATTGTGTGTATCCTCTGTTAGAACCTTTAATAGAACCTTTGGCCTGGAACGCTGGATGCAGGGAACTGATCTTCCTCCTGCAGCTCCTTTCCTCACTGCTTCTCCTGATCATGTCTCCATCAGGCTCATGATAAAACTCTGGTCAGCATCAACAACCACCTGGTCAATGGGAAGGGGAATGAGCTGGAAGGAGAACCTTCAGGTGGAGCACTGAATGGAGAGAAGCTGAACTCCCTGAAGGAGAACATCCTGAAGGAACTGGAGAACAGGGTGCTGCTGTCCTGCTCGTCCTGCCAGGTAAAACCCCTGATAGCCTCTGAAATGTTTTCACACACACATGAACATCATTTGAGGTCTGTTCTGATGTTGTCAGGCTGGTGTGGAAGATCTGCAGCGACAGCAGCAGGAAGACCGGGAGAGGATCCGAGCTCTGGAGAAGCAGCTGAATGCCGCTGATGTTCGGTACCGACTGGAACTAGAACAGCTTCAACAGGAGGTGCAGCGATCCCAGAGATGCTGTAGCTCCATCAATGACCTCCAAACCCGGATCAGTGATGCCGAGAACAAAATCAGCATATCGTCGGAGAACTTCAACATTCTGCTTGACAGTTTGGACTCCCGCAGAACCGGTGGGAGCAGTAATGAGGGGAAATCAAAAGGAGGAGAACTGGCTGGTGGAGAAGGTACCAGAGATGAAGATGGGGTGAAGAATCTACTGAAGGACCTGAAGCTTCACATCAACAGCAGCGTGCAGCGAACTGAGCAGATCTGCTCTCACTTAGAAAAAGACCTGAAGGACTACGTCCACAAAGAGGTGGAGAACCTGAGGACGGTGCTATCAGACCGGTTTGATGATCAGACCTTCAGAATCCAAGATGTGGAGTTGGAGGTGGAGCAAGTGCAGAGAGATTTGACTGACCAGAAAAAGAGGCTCTCAGAGCTGGAGAACACCACCTCCGTGATGAGTCTCAGGATAGAGGAGTGTGGCTGTGGAGATTCTGGAGGTGGTGGAGGCCCAGGTGGAGCAGGAGAATCAGGGGGAGGCACCACTGGATCAGGTGGAGCAGGGGGAGGCACCACCGGATCAGGTGGAGCAGGGGGAGGCACCACTGGATCAGGTGGAGCAGGGGGAGGCACCACTGGATCAGGGGGAGCAGGGGGAGGCACCACTGGATCAGGTGGAGGCACCACTGGATCAGGCGGAGCAGGGGGAGGCGGAGCAGGGGGAGGCACCACTGGATCAGGTGGAGCAGGAGAATCAGGGGGAGGCGTCAGTGGAACAGATGGAGGAGACGGAGGTAAAGGGGGAGAATTACCCAGGGAGAGAGATCCTACAACGAAGAAATCTCTGGAGTGGAGAGTGATCGCCAACGAGGGTCAGATCCGACACTTCAACACTCGGCTGAAGGACCTGTCGGTGTCCGGAGACTCTCTGAATGACAGGGTGAGTTCAGAGCACCAGCAGGGTTTTATAAGCAGCTCTGTTTTCAGCCACATGAAGACAAAGCTCAGACCGGACCTCAAACACAGACCTTTAACTGAGATTAAGTCAAACTTAGACGTAGGTCACGGTTTTCTTCTTGTCAGTGGCAGTTCTGGGGGGGGCAAGTGATTTACAGAGGTGGACATATTAGTATGGTGCCTGATCAGTGGCGGTTCCTGAAAATGTTAATAACGTGGTCAGGAAGGGACCAATGTGCACTGAGGGGGGGGAGCTGATAGGCACCAAAAACCTCAAATGGTCGATCAATACTGATCAAAATAAAGCAACAGTTAAATGACGTCTATATTTACCAAATAAATCACTGAATACAGACCAGATTTTCATTAGTGTTCCTGCTGATAAAGCTATAATTATACATTAGTGCCGTTTAAATAAATTAATGTTTCTACATCATATCTACATTAAATCAATCAATGATCAATGTTCTTTTTCTTTAGAGAAAACTCTGAGGGAGGCACTGCAGTTGAAAAACTCTCAACTAGAAAACCTAAAAACGAATTTATAAAAGAGAAGAACAGTCCTCTTCATTCTTAGTTTATTGTTGTTAATGATTTTTGCTGCATTTTTGTGTCCAGTTTTTGGTTAATAAACCAGCTTTAAAATGTCAGAGTAGCAAATTTCACATGAAGGTCTCACTGCTGCCACCATCAGGCTTAGAGGAGAACTGCTTGTTCCAGGGATATTGAATTACATCACTGAACAACAAATCATTGGGGGGAGGGCTGGGAATTATGCATTCACGGCCCATGGAGCTGATAGCACTTTCATTCAAGGCCTTGGTGTCGCTGTATGTTCACTGCTGGTACCGGGTCATCGTTTGATCCCACCAGGTGATATTTCTCATAAAATCCTGAGGTGTGATTGTCCAGGTTCTGGACCTGAGCCACGACGTCCGAGCCATCAAGTCTCTGACCGGGGACAACGGGGAGAACTTCAACCGCATCGTGATGGAGGTGGAGATGCTGGGGCAGGACTGTGAGCTCTGTGGGAAGGTGGAGGAGGAGCTCCGAAGGCTGAGGAACGAGTCCCAGGATCTGAGCAGGATCCTGGAGGATCTGCAGAATATGCAGAACCACATCCGCTCCATCCAGACCAGACTGGACTCAAAAGGAGGTGGTTGCGATCGGACCTGCTCGCTGCTGCAGGACGACGTTCATTTTCTGAGAGCCGAAGTGAAACGGTGCACCGATCGATGTGGGACGGGTTCTGATAGCTTCACAGGTCAGATCCAACTTCACCCTGTTCACCTTTCATCACCTCTCGAGTTCTGTTTCAGGTTCTACAGGGATCAAAACCAGAACCCTGGGAGACATTATGAGCTCAACACCTTCAGTTAATCAGAGTCAGAACTCGAATATAAAGCTTTTACCGTAAGATTTCCCCTAAAAGTCATCGTTAAAATTTTCCAGAACCTCCAGTGGATCAAGACCCTCATCAGCTGTTCTGGTTCCACTGGTGAATCTCACAGAGATGTTGGTACTGACCCAACTCTTTACACTATCCCTCTAAGACCTGACCCAGTGTGTAGTAAAGTATTCACACCCCTAACAGGTGTAAATATTTTCTTCTAGTAAATTGGACTCAGATTATGATAGGAAATCAAAACCTTGATTATCTAAATAATTTACCATCAGCTTTGACTTCTTTTGGGTCAGCTGTGGTTCTGGTCTTCAAACCTTGGCGTGTTTTCTTCTCTGAGCTCCTGTATGAATCAATGATGAGCTGTGGAGTAATACTGGTAGGCTGGCCTCTCCTGGGAAGGTTCTTCTTCATCTTCCTTTCTGAATTTCCCTTTGTGAATCAACAATGTATAACTGAATTGAATTGAATGGATGATGGTTCTGGAGGTGGTTCTCCCGAGTCCTGCAACTCTTTTATGACTTCTTTGGATCAGGACATCAGCTGCTGCGGCTTTTTGCCTTCCTCATTCTGCCAGAGAGGATCTGTTGAAGGGGTTTCTAGATTCTGAAGGTTCTGTGGTAATCGGGCCTTGGCTTGATAAGGGAACATGAATACAGAAATAAATTCACGACTAAAAAGGGTTTCTGACTTTTTACACTGGATCAGGGTGGTTCTGAAAAATGGTCTTTTGGAAACAGCTTCTATTTTCCCACAGATTGTCTTTGACATCTGAAGACCTGAAACATTTAAGTATGACTAAACAGTCTGAAGCAGAAGGTAGCGCCCTCCAAGGGAAACGAGGCGACTTCCCAAACGCCCATCCTAAATACTCGTACCGGCCGTGTTCCCCTTATTGGGGACAGGATTGTGGGGGCAGCAGTTTCAGCAGAGACTCCTGGTCTCCCTCTCTCCAGAGATTTCCTCCAGGGCTACCTAAGAGACATAATCCCTCTGGTGTGTCCTGGCTTCCCTTGGGCCTCCGTGCTGGGAAGTGCCTGGAACGCCTTCCTGGGGAGCATCTATAGTAGATGTCAGAGCCTCTTACTGATGGCTTCTTAGCGTTTCTCTAACCAAACGCCTGGCCACCCTGCGGACGAAGCTTTCCAGGCTGTTAAACCCTCCCTGAACAGCCATCTTAACCTGGAGGAGGGGTTTCAGTGATCTGATGATCCCAGAGGTTATGCTGTCAGGGGTTTAAATGCCTCCTGTTTGGTCTCCCACACAAACAGGCTCTGGGTGATGGGTCCGGCAAAAAGCAGTTCAAAGGTCTTCATGACAAAAAATAACTGAGGCAAGTGACTTAGCTCATGACAACCGTCATGAAGCCAGCCCTGGTGTTTGGCTTCGTCGGCAAGCACCTGGTGGGCAGACTCATCCTCGTGGGACCCGGTCAAGGCTGACCTAAATGAGTGACAGAAGACCATCCTCCGTTTGGTCCACTGCCTGCAGGGGAAACCATGCAGGATTATTGCTAAGAGGGTTGGGCTGCAGTCAGAAGTGGATGCAATCTGATCCAAGGACTCTAAACACACACTACTTACTAAATGTTGAAGGTTAGATTGTCCCAATAAATCAAACTCATATCTGATTAGTGGGTTTATTTCACTCCATAAAATGAAACCTGGTCTTTTTCCATATGTTAGCTTCATAAATAAATGTTTTGTCGTTTCTTTCCTATTCTAAATGTTTGACTGAAAGCATGTTGATAAATGTCCAATTGACCCAATAACTTATTCGATACTGAGAGGAAGTGTTTGTCTCCAACAGGTGATGGTTCCAGCGGTACCAGAGACCCTGGTTCTGGGGGATTTGGCCCCAGCTTGGATGCAGAGAAGCCTTTAGATGGTCACAGCGTGATCGGAGGATCGTTCAACAACAACCAGCTAAAGTCACTGCAGGGCGAGCTCACCGAGGTCATCTTCACCTTCAGCTCCATCAATGACACCCTGAAGGGTCTGGAACACACGGTGCAGAAACACAGCAGCGTCATAACGGACCTGGGTGAGCTCAGGAACACCGTAGCTCTCATCCTGCAGCTTCCCCGCCTGCTTCATGTCTCTTCGTCTCTGAACTCTGGCAGGAAACACCAAGGATAAGATCATCTCTGAGCTGGACAAAATGCAGCAAGAAGTGACGGAACACGTCCAGGAGAGCAAGGAGTCATTTGAAAGGATGGATGGGGATCTCCGGCGCTTTGAGAAGATGATAGTGGTAGAGATGGGAGACTGTAGGAGGTCTGGAGAAGGACTAGAGAAGAGACTGTCCAAGATGGAGGGAGTGTGTGGAAGGCTGGACAGCGTCTCTGAATCCATCAACAAGGTTAAAGAAGGTGTGTTTGACTCTGATCAGGCTTTGTTAAGCAAATATCTTCTCACGATGAAGTAATCGGTTCATTAGTGTTGATGACTCCACTTTATTAACACACCTGGAAAACCGGGTCGGTCTTTCTGATTCAGAACTGGACTGGTTTAAATCCTACCTGAAGGACAGAGATTGTTCTGTTTCAGTAGGTAATTTTATATCAGAGACCAGAAAAATCACATGTGGTGTTCCCCAAGGGTCCATCTTAGGAGCCCTTTTATGACACGAGGCTGTACATGATAATGTCACCCGGGGACTATGAAACCATTCAGATCTGGATAAATGCATTGAAGAAATTAAAAGACTAAAGTAGTCATTTTTAGATCAAAGAAAAAGTTTTTAAAAGGTAAACCAGCTAGAGACCAGCAGTCAGGCTCTAAATCTGGTTCTAGTGATGAACTCAGAGCTGAATCCTAAAGAAAGGAACAAAGTCGACGTTCTATCACCTAAAGAACATCTCCAGGACTAAAGGAGTCATTCTTCAAACAGGGGCCTGGAAACATGTATTTATCTTCATTAGAACTGATTACTGCAGCTTTGTCCGCATGTCTGCCCTAAGTTAACCTCTAATTGATTTAGCTTTTTGAATCAAACAAAGAACCATGCTAGAACCCAGACTGACTGTAGGTTTACTGGAGAGGCCTAGCTTACTGATATTTAGCCTTTTAAGACGAGATTAGAGGGACTTTGTAGATCTCTGGGTGGAGAAATTCACTACTTCTACATAGTTAAGAAACGTAGGGTTAATAAACTTTACAGAAGTAGAAGCGAACTAAAAACATGAAATTAACTTGCCAATGTAATTAAATATAGATATTGAGACTGTGCTTATTGACAATGATTGCTGGCAGACTGGGAGAGTCTGACAGTGGTGGGGAGGAAGAACGCTCCTTCCTGCACTCTCAGTGGGCCACTCCTCTACAGTGTTTTCTACAGAGGTGTCAATGCATGATGGACGTGAACTTGGCTTAACATCCTTCTCACACACCTCCATTCATGGGAGAAGTCAAGTTTATTGTTGAGATGAACACCTGGGTTCTTTAAACCCCCCACTGACTAGGTCCTCCCCTGGATGCTCTAGCTTTCTTGTCTTGGTGTTTAAGCGCGGGTGGTGGCGCTCACATCGGTCCATAAAGTCTCCTGTTCTCCATGTGGCGCCTGTGGTGTAAAAGTCAAAGAGTCCTCAGTAAAACTGTGAACCTGAGTAGATCTGATGGAAGGTTGTTATGATGCAGCAGACTTTAGGTGTTTGCCGATTATTTTATCTTATTTTTTCTGCAGGTCTGAGTCATCATGTGTCGGGTCTTTGGACGTATGTTTCTGGTCTGAACCAGTCTGTCACCCAACATGGAGGAGTCCTGGACTTTATTCAGAAGAACCAGGACGACATCCACAGCAGGGTGAAGAACCTGAACTCCAGCCTGAACCAGGTGCTGAAGCTCCAGCAGAGCTTCTCTGGCAGCACTGGTGAGATCCTTCATCTCTGCTTAGTTGTTCCTTTAGTTCTGGTTCCGGTTCCAATGGTTCTGCTCTCCTTCTGCTTAATGATGCTTTGAGCTGTTTGTCTTATCTAGACCAAAATCTCTCTTCAAAAGACTTGTTTAAATTATTATTTTAAACAGTGACTTAATACTTTCTCTGAAGCAGTGACAGTGAGGCTGTCAGACAGGTGCTGCCCTCTGCTGGACGCTCCCTGTAGGCTCACAGTGTGGCTAACCTGAACACCTGACTCTAATTAGAGGCAGTGGCAGGTGCAGCTAAGGTTACCATGGTGACACTGAAAATGAAACTTAAAGATGACGTCACAGATCCCTTAGTCCAACCTGCAGACTCAGTCAGGCTGTTCTGATACCTTAAACCAGAATTAATTAATATTGTTTTTTTTATTTATATTTTACAACTTTGCACCTAAGTTTAGGAAGTGAAATTGTGTAAAGCATGTCAGATTTTAACTGTTTTATTTCGGCATGATTGTCACTCTAGATTATCATATAATATTAACTGGATATTTGGGATATTTAGGTGAGTGATATTAATGTTCATATTTATTTATGTTATTTTTTTTTTTCAAATCTATTTATAGATCCTCAAATGTTATTTTTCAGTTTTAAAACATCCAGAGATGCACCGAGTTTCTGGCTGATCACAGATCGTTTAACAGATATGAATCGATACAGATTTATTTCTTTTTTTAAAACTGACACTTTCAGGTGTTTTAGGGTCAAAATAAACCTTCAATGTTTCAAACTTGTTTTACTACATCGAACTATAAACCTTTTAAAACTGTATGAGGTAGTGTTCTCAAATCTAATTCATTTAGAACATTTCTGTCCAACAATAAATTAACTACAAACTATATAGCCTTTGATTTTTGTCATTATAAAAACAACACAATCTAGAAAATAAGCTGCAACAGCTCCTGAAAGTCAAACTCATAGATATCAGGTAGTTCTGTAGCTGCACAGCTGAAGGGCTGCACAGCTGCTGCTCCATATCTACGTTCTCCTTCAGGATGCAAATAGTAGACTACACCTTTTGGGTGGAGGCTCATCTATGTCAGGAGGTCCTACTTCTTTGGATGTCCCTGCAGCAGTGTTCTCTTTCAAATCTGCTAACCCCTCTGCTAGTTTAGCCAAAAGGAGCAGCTTCACCTCTTCCTTCACTTCCTGTACCTTGTTTAGCATAAAAAGAATAATGGGTGAAAGGTTATGTTACTAATACACTGATTTCAGCTTTGGTTTTAAAATATAAAAGACTATTCGTAATCATGGCTAGATACTTTCCTTGCTGTACAAGGGCTTCAGCTCAAGGTTGTTAAATCTTTTCACACCAGCCTCAACAGTGCGGCTTTAGCTGTATCCACTCCACCGTCGGTGTTTGGCTGCTTCTCCAGCTCGGCAGCAGACTCACCAGTAGCACGTCTCTGCTCCAACAGCGACCGCAACATGTGAGCTCTGTTACAGCTCTTGTTGCAGTCGCTTCCTGGGCTGAACTCAGCACGTCTGTGTATCATAGAGTCCAGAATATGCAGGCGAAGAATGTTTAAAAAGTCTCCTTCCCTTTGCTGCAATGTCTACAACCCTGCGCTAACAGTCCTCTGTTTGCAGTGTGTGTGCCAGGCAGGGCCATACATCCTGTGCTTTGGTCATATTACGAGTGCCGTCCTGTAAAACAACATGAACTCTTGCACGGTCGATTTTCCACTGATCCAGCATCGCCTTGAACATGGCTGGTAAATTGGCAGCAGTGTGAGAACCTTTTACTCAATGAGGCTCAAACTGTTCATCTATCCACTAGGAGAATCAACGTTGCTGTTAAACTTCCATCAGAAGTTCAGAAACGTATCTCCTACTCAGTGCATTATACAGTGGGCTCATGTGCTGTATCAGGTTCCTGAAACGTTGGTCCTCGATGACTGACTGGCTGGTGGTCCAATGCCACGAACGCCGTAATTTTCCTTGATGTAGCTTCACACTTCTCACCACTCATAAGAACTAACAGCGGGCCTCTGGCTGTCGTTTAGCTTTAGCTTGATTGCTACCCTCAGATGGTGCATACTCAAATGGCGACTGAGGTTTGTTGTATTGAATGTTTTTATTTGGGCCCCAACGCGACTTATTTCATCCTCACGTGTTGCACATTGCAATCCTTTGCTCATTTCCTTTAACTGTAAAATACTTCCAAACCGACGACATGATTCTCCTCCTCTGGGCCAAATCTCCACACTTGTAGATCCGACCTGGTGGCAGGATCTTTTCATCAGTCCTCTAGCTGCAGAGAAGAAGTGGACCGGAGTTGATGCTCAGTGCTCTGAGGAGGTGTTAAATGCCAGAATGACAGAATATTAAGGAAATTGTTGCCGATCAGTCATCTGATAAATCTGTACGCCCCTGAAACATCTAAAATAAATAGGGTCAGAGTCTGATGCCATTTTACTCAGGGTCTGACATACTGCCTGGTTAATAGGCAGAAAAAAGAAACTTTGGTTTAATTTTGATTTTAAATCAAACTTTTGTTCAAACGGTCGGATTCTTGCAGACAGAAATGTTTCCAGTTCTTTATCTGGAAAAGTTGCTTCTTTGTTTTTTAAGTTTCTAATTGCATTTTACCTTCATGCATCATTGTCTCACAGGACCTCCAGGACCTCCAGGGGAAAATGGCCTCCCTGGGCTGCCGGGCCCCCGGGGGCCCCCCGGACCGCCTGGACTAAAAGGAGAAACTGGCTACCGAGGTTTGCCAGGTAGGAAACTTTTTTTTTTTTCTTTTCTGAACAAACTAAATATTATAAAAAAACAAATGTATGTTCTCATCATTTCTGAATCGTTTCTAAAGGGCCACAAATGGCCCCCAGGATTCTGGCCGTTAATCAGTTAGCAGCTGGTAGGACTCTTTGGATCAGGTGTTCTGAACTGAACCCGGTTTGATGGATCCGCTCTGATAGAAGGAAATCTCTAACAGCTGTTTCTCTGTTTGGTTTCAGGTCCAAAAGGTGAACCAGGTATGTTCCCCTGGACTGTCTGACCCGTTCGATCGGTCAGGCAGCCTTCATCACGTCCCTCTTTTCTCTGGATGTCCTCAGGTCTTCCTGGAGTTGATGCCCACAGACCCAAGCTGTCCTTCTCCGCCGGCCTCACCGCCCCCAAGGAAACCGCAGGAACCGTCGTCTTCAACAAAGTCTTCGTCAACGAGGGCAACTTCTACAACCCGGCGACAGGTGAGCGAGTCACAGATCGAGTCTTCACCGGGTCCGACCGGCAGCTGGTGAGAAGATCCGAGTTCTGACAGAAATCTGTCCTCCTCAGGTATTTTCACATCCCCTGTAGACGGACACTACTACTTCAGCGCCGTCCTGACGGGACATAAGAATGAAAAGATCGAAGCGGTTCTGGCCAAGTCCAACTACAGCGTGGCCCGGGTCGACTCAGGAGGCTATCAGCCCGAGGACCTGGAGGCCAAGCCGATGGCCGACTCTAAAAGCAGCTCCGGCTCTCTGGCCGTCTTCAGCATCGTCCTGCCGCTGCAGCGCGGCGACACGGTGTGCATCGACCTGGTGAGGGGGAAGCTGCCCCACTCTATGGAGCCTCTCACCATCTTCAACGGCATGCTGCTCTACGAGAAGCTGTAAGCCTTCATGTCTCTCAGCAGCCTGGATTCATGACAACACCACTGGAGGAGGGCGGATTTGACTCAAAGCTGAGAACATGGAGCAGCAGGAGGGTTTATTTGTGTCTGTACTCTGTCCAATCAGCACATCTCATGCGGTCATATGATCTGACCCAATCACCTCTGAAGCTGAGCTGTAGGAGCTAAACCACTTCTGTAGTGAAGAGTTAGAAGAACCACGGTGTCCACTGTCGACTGCAGCTCTTCACAGGCACAGAAAAACATTATAAAGTTAAAAATTAATGTTTAATATCGTAAACATCCAGGATCTGGACTGAAAATGGGATGTTTGTCCAGCAGGGGGAGCTACAGAGCAGTGGAATGACGTTCTGAATCATGTAGGAAATTAGATTTGATCAGATGTTTTATAAAATATATGCTGATTATTATTGATCTGCCAGAAAAGAAGCAGATCGATGTAACTCCTCCAAACACCGACCCAAACTCATTCATCTTTCCTGCTCAGCGACCCACGTTTAGCCCAACCAGAACCTCTAGAACCGCAGCTCTGGGCTCCATTTAGACTCAAAGTCTAAACAGCTCCTCAGACTTTTAAAATAAAAAGTTTCCATGTGAAAATACAATCAGTAAAACCCAATTTTGTTTCTTTTTTTTGTTAAAATGTTCCAGAAACTACTGTTCAGTGCTGCCAGTTGCTTTCAGAGGCACTAATCCTGGAAGTTAGAGTTCTAGCGCCCCTAGTGGTTCAAAGTTACACAGGGCTGTTAAAAGAAAATCTACTAAACAAAACTAAGATTTTCTATAAGCACTCTTATGCCGCACCGAGGATGATTTAGCCAAATTAACCAGAAAGTAAATATCAGATGAGTTTAAGCGTCCAGCATGCTGAGGTGAGTGAAGTGCTAGCGTAGCTTAGCATGATACTAAGTACTTTTACAATCAGCTCACTGCTGTGATGTTCGGGTAACAGCTATTAGGCCTGAATGATTTTGCCAAAATCAATATAGCATTTTTTTTTCCAATGCAATTTGATTGTGATTTTTCTTTGCACTGAACATGCAGAACTTTCTGTCCAGGGTTTCGTTGGTTTGTTTTTGTAAAGTTTTCCTGATGGAAGTGAGGCAAACAGCTCATAGATTCTGGTCCAGTTCTAAACTCTTGCAGCTCAAACTGAGTCCAGATCCAGCAGGTAGCATCCCACTATCTGAGATTAAGATCCTTGACCACACCTGGTTCTGATTGCTGCCAGAACCATAGAACCAAACAATCCCTTAAACAGAACCTATCTGACAACATGAAGCAGCACATCATATGTGAGCCTTTATTAACACCTAGAGAACACACAGATCCACGGAGAACCAAGAGCTCATCAACAACTCATCCAGGAGTGTCAAACCAGAACCAAACACCTAAAGCTCTGCAAGCCCTACTGCCTCATTAAAGGGTTAGAGGTCATCAATCAACCATAAGGAGAGAAACTGAGCCATAATGGCATCACACCTGGGCGAGAGGCGGGGCCAAGCTGGGCAGGCTACTTGTCCATTGCAGAGACACACTGGACCCACACTCATAACCTCTCTAACTTTCAGAGCCCAGGCAGCAGAGGACGATGGGAGGAAGCTAGAAAAGCTGCAGAGAACTGGTGAACTCCAAGCAGAAACAGCTGGGTTGGGATTTAAAGCTGAAAACAAAGCAACAGGCTAAAGCCACAGCTTCTAGGAGTAAAAGGAGGGTTCTAGAGCGGCCTACTCAAAGTCTGGTCTTTAGTCTGATGGACCTCGATCAGGTTATGCCACAGCGGCTGCTCTATGGAGTTAAACTGACACTTTATTATAAAACTCTAATTTATACACATAAATATATAATTAGATCATTGCAGTCGGTTATATCTAACCAAAGATTGTCCCAGTTTCTGCAGAGCAGCCATCGTAGTTTATTGCTCCACCTGGTTAAGGACACCAGACTGACTGTATAGTGCAGTTACTATCAATGTGAACAAGGTTGTGGCGACAGTGGAAAGAAAAACAGGAGGAAGCCTCCAGAAAGTAGGAGGAAATCCTCTAGTCTTTTTCTCTGTAAGATTTTCTAAAACGAATAAAAAGTCCTGTGTTTGTAAAATGTGTAAACTTAAGGTTTACCCAAAGCAGCGTCGTTTCCTGTGTCATTAAATGTTAAACATATTTACATAACCTGCTCAAAGAAGAAAAACCAACCTATGTTCACCTTAACCCAACAAGCTGCTCATCTGCATAACATGTAGCAGGAACCGGTGGTATACCTGTAACAGGTGCTACATGTAACACGTGTGTGACATGCTACCCTTCCTGCATTACGTTTGTGACGTGTTGCATGTGTGCATAGAAAATGTAACAAGATGTGCTACATGTTACTCATCTAGCTCATGTGTAACATCAGTGAGCTAAATGTAAAACATGTAACAGGATTCATGAAAAATTTTAGGAGATATTTAACATGTTTCACATACTACTTGTGTGCTACATATTACACATGTCAAAGAACACATGTAACATATGTGTTCTTTGACATGTAACGCATGTTCTATGTATTACACATTGTGCTACATGCAACGCATGCGCTACATTTTACACATGTAACAACATGTAGCATGTATAGCACACCAAATAACAGATACTACATGTCACATGTGCAGAATGAAGCAAATGTGTAACATGTAACAAGTTTCATGCAAGCACACATGTAACATGTGTTAGATGTTACACATGAATTTCATTTTACACATTTAACAGGACACATGCAAACATAGCATGTAATACACGTGTAACAGTGCAGTGAGATTGCAGCTGGTCGAAGTGAAATGCAGTTGGTTTGAAGTTTGTGCCTTTTGGTTTAAGCTGTGACCTGATGATGTAACAAAAATATATTTACTATAATCTCTATGAACACATGAAGCTTCCTGTAAATCTGAAAACGATGGACAGTTTGCTCTTCTCAGCAGGAAGTGATGTTCCTTTCTGGAGAAGTTTAATGGAAATTGTATTTAAAGTATTTTACTTTTAATACGTTTCCATCAGTAAACTGCTGATGGACTCGTATGTAATACTACGTCTCTTCCTCAGACCTGAAGCAGCATGGAGTTCATGCTTTCTTTACTCAGGATTGTACAGGACTTGTTCTGTGTTCATTTTTGCTTCACATTTCTGTAACAAAAATCTGTACAGCTTACTATTTGTAATGTTTCTAACACTGACAAATGCTTTATTAAAAGCTCATTAAATGTACAATAAACTGTTTGTTGTTTTGGTTTATACATGAGCCGCTTATGGGAAAACAAATGAGTTTTTTAGGAGGAAGCAAAGTGAGGAAAGAAACATCATTACCTTTATAACATAGAATTTTTCTTCCATATTTAGCTATAAATGACTGAACATCCTGATGCCAAATTACAATTTATTTTAATTTCTTTGAAGTCAGAATCAGAGAAAAAAAATTACACAACAACTTTGTCTAAAACAGGTGGAACTGATGAGCAATTTCTAAATCAGTTGCCTGTATTACTTTATTCATCCACAAGATGGCACTCGCAAGGGCGCTGGTCTATAGAAACGTCTGGACGTTTTTTCTGTAACGTTATTAATGCAAGAAAATAAATACACTGTTTTTGTCTGTTTTTTATTGAAATTACTTGAAATATTCCTAATCTATGAGCTTCCGTGGATTAAGGAATCAATAAGAATCCTAAAATAAATTAATATTCAAATTAAAATATTGAAAACCAAACACGAACACCGAGAGCTGAGGAATATATAAAATCATTTAGTAAAACAAATATCAAATCTCTTTATAACACTTTGATCTTTTATGAATTAGTAGTTCTAGTGTGGGAGGGCTCTGCTTAATTTGAATAACCAGTGTTTTAAACAATATAAAAATGTCACAAAGCATAAATAAAAGACGTATGTCTGGACATTGAACGAAAGCTCTTAAACGCGGATTAAAAAGGAATTTTAGTTGGATTTTCGCTTTATTTTAGGGCATTCTGACATAAATCAGCAATTTTTCTCTTTCCATACAAGGGCAGGCCGTAGTGAGACAGGGTCCAAGTGAACATGGGAGACACTTGAAATTTAGCAGGAGAAAAACATCCAGAGGGAAAGACAGTACTTCAAAACCACCACAAGAGGACAGCAGAGAGCATAGAGACACTACAGTATTTTAGTGCTATAAGAACCAAATGTTTCCCAGGGGAAAATATTGTTTTCTAAACTAACATTTTGACCCATTTCATCTGGAATACGGATATAAAAAGGCAGAGAAGTTATTCAGATACAATTCATAAGGTTTATAATGCTTCTTATTATAAACACATGGAGACAATTAGAAAGTTATTGATATTAATGAATATAAGCACTATATTTCCAAAAGTATTTGCTCAGCTGCCTTGACTCACACATGAGCTTCAGTGACGTCCCATTCCTTATCCATAGGAGTTCATCATGCAGTCGATCCTCTCCTTTGCCTCCAGAACAGCTTCATGTCTTCTGGGAGGTACGTCCACCATGTTTTGCAGTCTTTTATGGGAATTTTTAACCGTTCTTCCAGAAACACATTTGTGACTCAGTCGCTGCTAAATTTAATCCCAAAGGTGTTCTTTTGATCAGGACTCTGTGCAGTTCAGTGGTGTTCCTCCACACTAGACTCTGCCATCCATGTCTTTATGGTCCTTCCTTTGAGCTGTGGTGCAGCCATGTTGGAGGAGGAAGGAGCTGCTCCAAATTGTTCCCTACAGATGTTCCCGCATAGAGTCCAGAATGTCTTGGTTTGCCGAAGCATTCAGAGTTTCTTCTCTGGACCTAAGGGGCCAAACCCAGCTCCTGAGAAAACAACCCCACACCATAGTCCCCCCTCCACCAAACTTTACACTCTGCTCCATGCAGTCAGACAAGGACCGTTCTCATGGCAACCACCAAACCCAGACTCATCGATCAGATTTACAGAGAACATATCTCCTCTGCTCTGGAGTCCTGTGGCGGCTTGCTTTGCACCACTGCATCTCACACTGTGCACTTGCTGATGCAGCAGCTCCACCATGGAACCTCCTTCCATGAAGCTCTCTGCTCTGGAGCTAATCTGAAGGCCACATGAAGTTTGGACGTGTTTAGTGATTGAAGTTGGCGACCTCTTCACAGTCTGCTCTTCTGCATCCATTGACCTCGCCCTGTTATAGTTTACATGGCGAACCACTTCATGGCTGAGCTGCTGTCCTTATCAAATCCTTCCATTTTCCGATGATACTGCTGACAGTTAACTGGGGAAAATTTAGGAAACTTTACGACTGGATTTGTTGCACAGGTGGCATCTTATCACAGTTCCACGCTGGAATTCACTGAGCTCCTGAAAGCAGAATGTTTGTAAAAAGTCTGCATGCCTTGGTGCTTGATTTTATCCACTTGTAGCCCTGAAAGTGATCAGAACTGGGTCACAGCTCGGTTGGAGCCATAGATGGGGCGGCTGTTGGGTGTTTTACTTAGAAGATTGGCAGCGGTAGATCTGAGAGACGTGGTGATGCAGGACTTTGCAGACTGAAAATCCACCAAGGGCCTGTTATGGATTTTTGTTTATCAAAGAATGGCACGCAGTAAAACAGAAAGAGATCGATCATTGTCTTTGAAGCATTTGAAGGCTCTTGCTCTTAGAAAAGCACAGAAGCCTGGAAGGAGAGCATGCACACAGACGTAAGCACACACTCTGTGAAGTAGTTAAAATCTATTGTGGGTAGATTTAAATAAAGCTGCTTTCTGGCCAAACAGAGTGGATTTCAGGTTAGAATTAATAAAGATTAAAACTGTTGCTTTAGGTTTATTCGGCATTTTAATCCTTTTATGTATAGACTTCTCTCATTTCTGAACTGAAAGGGTTGGGGGGGTTCATGACAGGTGGAGGAGGAAACAACACCAGGCCCCGCCCCCTTTTGTTTCTGAGAGGTAGGAAACCTCCATCATTTCTGTGGCCTTGAATAACGGGAACTTCTGGGCTTTGAACGCGACTACACAGAAACCCGGGGAGTCTGTGACGGACTTCCTGTCCTGGTTCCAGAAAATGTGGAGCTCCTGCTATGATGGAGCCGGCGAAATCGCTGAGGCCATCATCCGATTCCTTCTTGTAAAATGACTGCAGCCACATGATGCTGAGCGGTTCGAGGAGAAGGTGATCTCCTGGAAAATGTACAGCAATCCAAAAATCATCAGTGTGTTAAGGAGCAAGGATAATCAGGGCATGTTTGAGTCACGAAGCAACGCTCAGGGTTTGGAGGAATCAGACCTGGAGGAAGAGGAGGAGGAAGGGGCGCTCCAGCCAATGCCGTTGTACCACAAGTCACAAGGCCAGGAGGAGAGGCAGGTTCTACACCTGTGGCCGCTACGGACACTGGGCCCGGTACTGCTACACCGCGTATCCAAAGCAACCAGCTTTAGGGTGGAACTACGCCCACTGAGGCTGCAGCTTCCACAGCGCCAGCAATCACTGCAGCTCCCACTCGGAATCACTGAAATATCAAACATCTCCTTGTTTTTTAAATCTAGAAAACCGATCTTCTCTCTGCTGTCTGAAACGCTTATCTTTCAACAATCCTTTGATCTCATGCAGACGCTCTTGGGTGATTTTCATGCACTGTTCTGCTGTTCAGTTTTATCCAAAATGTAAAAAGCTTCATGGAGACTTGTTGTGTTTGCAGTTCAACAACAAATAAAGCTTTGCATTAAAAGTTTCTTCTTCATTTTCTATTTGACTGTAACCATGACAATAAAATGACCACCAGGGACCCATGAACAAAGCTGGTTTATTGGAAACCATGGAGAAGTTCCTGCATAATCCGGCCCTTCTATTTTAGAAAGCTGGAAAGCCATTACCCTGAATAAAAGATGACAAGAAATTACTGTGTGAAAACCTCTGATCAGTAGCAGCAAACCTTTTCTTAAATTCAGCTTTAAAAAACAGTTTTATAACTTTAGCAAGAACCAAGTAACATTGATGTGGAGCGTTTTCATGTTACATGTGTGGTATAATACATGATGTAACACGTCACACTTGTTGGGAATGGCATCATTAACCGCTGCCAGTGCAACCAGAAACAGTTTCAATATAGAATGTGAACAATTAGAAAAATACATTTTTAATATTATATATCTGTCATTAAGCAAACTTCCTTCAAATTTACAGCTTTTCTCTCACATAATCAAAAAAATGTTGAAACTTAAAATCTTTGCCATATTCTCATGTGTAAAGCTTTAATCTCAGACTAAAATCTTTGGAAGATATTCCAATTAACTGCCCCCCCGTTTAACGGTTCAGTTTGTGGCCACACCCCCAGGGCAGAGGAACCAATAGAGAAGGACGGCTTTCAATGCTCCACCCACCGTTTCCTCGTTAAGACCTGGGGGTGTGACCACAGACCGAGCTTTAGAAACTTCTATCCTGCCGTTGCCACGGTGACGTTATTTGAGTTACATCTTTGGGGGCTTCTTATAAGCTCTTAAACATTTTATCATTCATTTTATCAAAGTTTTGCTTTTACAGATGAAAGTTTTTTTCTATTTAACTTGATGGTGTTGATCTCTTAGCAGAGATAAGGGGGGGGGGTATCATTTTACAATAACATAATAAAAATCATCTATAAATGACAGGGAGACCATTGATTAATGATTAATATTCCCGCCTGCCTGAAGACCACGACCATCATCCCGGTCCCAAAGACATCCACAGTGATGGGTCTGAATGAGTATCGGCCAATAGCCCTTCCGCTGATAGTCACAAAGTGCTTTGAAAGACTGGTGATGACCCACATCAAAGCCACTATTGACGTCACCGTAGACCCTCACCAGTACGCCTACAGGAAGAACCGCTCCACAGACGATGCCATTTCTTCTGTGGTCCATACTGCTCTCACTCACTTGGAGAAGAGGAACTCCTATGTTCGTCTGCTATTTGTGGACTTCACATCGGCTTTCAATACAATAATTCCTCAGACC
>JAUZNJ010107399.1:0-20463 GCA_034780135.1 Jordanella pulchra | reverse complement strand
ATCAGTCAACCAGACTAACCGAACCATCTGTTACAGTGGCTCTGAAAACCCTTTGGACCCGAACCGGAACCAGAACCGGAACCAGAACCCGAAACCTGTTCAGTCTCAAATCTGTGTTTATTTACAATAAACATCTTAACTTTTTCCAGTTTCCGTGTGGTGTTCTGCATTTGGGTTGGAGCTCCTTAACCCAACATGACATTACTCATATTTTTTTGTGCGATAAACTCTAAAAATCTAGTACTATGGAAAAAGATGTACTAAAAGAAATTAAACGTGTACATAAACACTGCCAGCTTGATCATCTATGTATGTTGACATTAACATTTGGCTCAGTGTGCTGCATCATAAGACGACCAAGTGGCCGATAACTCTGGGTCTTCAACTCTGGGACTATGTTTACACGACTGTTAACTTGAGACTCTCTGAAACTTTCAGATTGAATCTAAGATCCTTTAGACCACACCTTATCCAAACTAGAAATCGACCGATACAGTTTTTTTTAAGGCCAATGCCTATACTAATTATTTCAGTCAAGCCGATCCCTGGTATGTGCTTCAAATTTTTCTTATTATTATTACCTTCTCTTCCTTCATTTACGTGATAAAAATGACACAATGAAAAATAATTTACACAATTCTCAGTTAAAAGGAAAAGTAATTATTAATTAACAAGTCAAAGAAACTTTAACATTGAATAGAAAAGGAAGAGAGCAGGAAAACATGTGCTTCATATAATTTTAAGACATGGCTGTTGAATGCACAAATTCATCGGCTAAGGCATGCATGTATCGGTCAATACCAACTCAAGAAAAATAGCTCTAATCCAAACCCCTGAAAGTGCAAACTACTGTATACTTAGCAAAACCTTATTCCTTTAATGCAGGAATTTGGAGCTAAATAATCTTCTTTAAATACACAATCAGCTAAATAGAAACATGGTATATACCTTTAAAGTGGTGTAGAATTCTAGGAAAGGGACAGAGATTCGAATTTTGTGATAAAAAGTAGTCAGGAGCAGATATAGCAACTATCGGTAATGCAACTTCAAAGAGTCGTGATAAACTGATCTACAGAGTGAGATAGTGCAGCTGCCGGATCTAGGCCAGTCACACACTCAAAGTGAGTGTTGTGTCTGCAAAAAAGAGCCTAATGCTATTTTCTGGCCAGTCTTTAGTAATCAGGTTATTGTACTGCCCTGCTCAATGCACAGAGGGGATTCTCCTCCTGTTACTGTCATCCCTCATCATTAGCGGTTGCAAGCCAAGTTGCAAGTAGCAACACAGCTACAAAGTAATTAGTTAGACAGGCACTGCAAAAGCATTTCATTGTCCATTTCCTCCATGGTTTTTCTTAATGGGCAGGTGAATGGAGACTGAGGAAATTGGCCAGTGGAGTCTGAAAAGGACTTTTGTGCTGTCAGGATTTGAGGCGTTATCAGTGGGATGAAAGTTACAGAGAAGAGAGTTCAACCTGAGGCTGAGATTTACCGCCCCATCATCATTATACTTCCATTGCCCTTGAGTCACTCCTCATATAATGGCTACTGTCAAAGTGCCCACCAGGTCTGATCTGTCCTAAAGGCATATAGGAATACATTAACCAAGCAGATATGTGTTTATGATCTATTCGAAATACTTTGACCTATAGAGCAACTTAGATGTAAATGCCCTTTTAGAGTCTTTGTTAGCATGACAAACTGTTGTATTTATGATGGATAGTATGTATCAGACAGATGCAAGTGTATTTGTACCTAATTGCAGCTACAGAATCAGGTTTAGGTTAATGACACACCAAGGTAAACCATATTAAGCCTCATACTACTTTCATTGCAGTAGCAAGATATTACACTGTGAAATTTAGAAATACTCATCGTGAAATTGTACATTTATTCTGCAGAGTAACTGCTGTGTGTCAATAATTTAAAGATATAATTGGTAATGTTGAAGAGCTAGCAAGATTTGAAAGCGGCACGCCCCATCCCCCTTCCCCCTCCATTCAAAGCTAAGCCCTCCCACGTAAAGTTGAACGTGCATTTTACATGAGAACGCGGAGTGGAAGTGCAAAGCAGACTTGAAGCGACTCAGCCATTTCTTTAAATTCATTTTGGACTTCAACCTTCTACTACTAATGTCTCACCCAACTGTAAATAAACTATATGATTATTGTAGCTTTCAAGGTAGCATGCTAAGTTTAGCAATACTAACTACACGACTTTTAGCATGTTATTTTTAGCAATATTTACCTCACAAATTTTGTGAAGGGGTGTTGTGAATAATTCTGACAATGGCCAAACCTGATGAGCGTGCACACGCAGGAGGAGGGACGGAGATGAAGGCATTTGATTGTTTTTTTTCCATCGGACAGAATGGCAGAGATTATTCAGTGACTCACAGATGTCTGTTTTTTTTTCATTCTTTTTGCTGAATACATACGATATTGACTACTCTCAGTATGGAATGACCATTTCAGTCAATATAAAAAAGTGTTTCTGAACAGGATTAAGAGTATTAGGTTTAATAATTTAAAGAAAAAATCAAGTAAAGCCAAAGTTTTGTTCTGTGGCATATTTGATACGTCAATAGTCCAAGCGCTGTTTGAGGTTTAAATTGCATCAGTAGTGCATACAGTAAATGAAAAAAGATTAATACAAATACGATAAAGAAAAAGGCACAGTGGAATAGTTTGAATAAGTATGAATGTTAGCTACAATTAAAGCTACGATTATACTTCCAAATAGAACTAACAGCCAAAATATAGTTTTTCAAAAGAAAAAAAAGAAAAAAAAAATATAGTTTTTCATAGATTTTCAAAAGAATGTTGCTCCCTCGGTTGGGAAAAGCCAATAACAAAGCCTGGGAGGGTCTACTGACAGTAGATTTGTGGATCTTAAACCTCTGATTCACATTTAAAGGTCCAACAAACCTCAAAGACACTATGTTACTATTCCATTAAGATGCTTAAATGCAATCAATACAAATTTTAAATTGGATCCGGAAATAAACAGAAAGCATCTGGAGAAAGGTCAGCACTAGTGTGATGTTGCTTTAAAGGCTTTAATCAGCATTTTGTAAAGTTTCTGAGTGATCAAAGATTTGGTAACTCAAGGTTTATGGCTGGGTTTCTAGAAATGTCCATTTAGCAAACTTTTGCTTTCTATTTTTATCGACAGGATCCTGTACAAGGACTTGTATTTATTTATTTTGCCATCATGCACAGTGAAAAGACCTTGGTGGAAATAAAAACACAAGGAAAACATCCATAGCTACATGTAGAAGAAAGGAGGCAGAGACTGGATTTCCAGGAATCAGATTTCACTAGACTTAAATGCAAAAAACTAAATGCAAGCTACAAGAGTTTGTTTTGGTGGTATATCTTTAGAGAATATATATATATATATATATATATATTTTTTTTTTTTTATGGAAAAACTACACATACATACTAATGTAACATTACCTTTGATAAAAGCATCATATGAATATTTAAAAACAGATGTTTTGTAATCAATTGTTGTATAAAAACGTTTTATATACTTATAGTCTTTGCTGACAGAGTGCACCTAAGTTCAGATTCAGATTTAAATGGTTGAGCCGATGATATTTTATAAGTTCATCCCTTTCTTGAGTGGCTCACAGATGGTTGTTAAGAGCTAAATTGAGACAGAGAGAGCTGACTCATGGGTATTTGTTGAGCAGCTTTAAGATGATTCATTTACTGTTATATCTAGGCTTTCTGCCAGGTCATTTACCTTCTCAAGAATGTGCATTAGAGGCAATGTAATATTGCAATAAAAGCCTGATTTAATATAACACTTATACTCGTATTGCTGTTCAGCATGCAAAGACATCAGCATTTGATACAGAGTTAATTTTGCTCATGTGAGTGTTTGTTAATTTGTTTATTTGCATATCTGACCTGCTGTAAACTTTGCAATCAAACAGAACTAATTACATGCTGGTGCAAGCATGCAGATAAAATTCAATCATTTCCACTCTTTTTGTGTTAGAAATAACACAAACAAAAGAATTATTCCCCACAATGAACCTTTAGAAATAAAAAGATGAAGTATGGAGACAAGAAAAATATCCCACTGTATCATAAACTAAGAGGAGACTTCCTTTGCTGTAGCCACTGCCAGGTTTTAAAATGATTTGCACTTTGCATGTCAGACAAGCCTCTTTAAGACCCCTCTTGAAACACTTACTTGCTAAAAGCTGTTTGCACATCCCGTTGACTCTACTTCAACAATTTGAACTATCTGAATTTGTCTATTTTATCTGTCTGTGTTTGTTTAACTTATCTATTTCAGTGTGATGTAACTTTTGCTGATTCTGGCCTAGGACTCCCTTAAAAATAAAAGGTTTTAAATCTTAACGGGACTTTCCTAGTTAATGAAGTTTAAATAAATAAAGGTTAGAAACAATTATTATTATTATTATTATGTTGTCTATTACACATAGTTGACTCAAGTAGCCCTTAATAAATAAAGGAGATAGAGTATGATTAAGGAGTCCCATTCAGATGGCAACTACTTTTTGTCCTCGTTTTACCCATTTTTTTTGTACGCTACACAAATACTTTAACAATGTCAAACCTGAGGCACTAACAAATAGACATTGTCTCTTTTTGTAAAACTAACTGTTTCTAGTTCTGCATTACAGCTTCTAGTAGAGTATAAACATTCAACATTATACCTGTGTTTCACAAAGCACCCTGTTCCTTGTAGTATTTTATGTAGTTTTTTTTACATGTATTGCATAGAAGTACTTACATTCGGGCAGATTCTTATCCAAATGCATGTGTAACATCTCATCTTTCAGCTGATTTTAAGTTGAAAATCACCTTTTGGGAAGGTAATAGAGATGTGAGATGTGCAAGCTCTGGTTTAAATTTGAATAAAAGTTGTGTATGTAAAATATTAATCAGTCTGTCAGTGAGTTATATAAAAAAAAGTCTAATTGTCTCCATCCATCTTGAATTCAGCTTTAGGGAGCTTTATTGGTGCCCAAACTCTTCAGACACTAATGTGCTTTGAGCTATTCCAAAGCAGTTTTTACAATAAACCTGTATCCCACATGAAAATAGCTTAGGGGCCAGGTTGCAATGTTCTGTCGAAATCAGATACTTCTTCATCAGAGTATAAACAATTTGGAAATCTGTGAAATACACTCAGAGGTGTACAGATTTCAGGAACCCCAATCTTTCATTCACTTTTTAGATCATCTTTAATGATTGATTTTTAGTTCAGTGAGGTTTACATTTCGTCCAGTGAGAGCCTGCAAATATCATTCAGTTTCTCCTTTTTAAAACTTTCAGTAACCTCCTGATAGCAGTAAAATAGAGGAATTGTAAAATGCTTCATATACAAACCCTCAGAAATGATTGCTAATTACCCAAATGACAAAAATAGAAATAGAATTAAAAGGGGTTTTTGATTTAAGTTCAATTAAAATTGTAGTTGTGCCTGACTTTTTTTATTTTTATGAGGTTTGCATCTTAAAAAATTACATTAATTGATATTTTTACATCAACTGTGCTGTCCTGAACCTTGGCTGCAATAGTTGTCCTTTGGCTGATTGCAAAATACTTTTCAAAAGACAGAAATTAAGTTTGTACATCAATTAAAATTAAGTCTTGTAAATTTGCTACTATCTCCAATCCGCAATTTACAACCGGCAAATTCTGAGTAAAACGGATATAAGAATAAAGGCATGAAATTGGGAAATGTTTAGATTTATAAACCCCTTTTAGCTTTTATTATTTATAGCTGGCAGAAGGCTCTGCAAGGCTGTTTGGCTTGTCAGCTGCCTACCTGGTCATGACCGCTCAAATTAAAGCCTGCCCCTCTGTCCTTGTGGCTGACACGACCATAAAGAACCATCAGTATGTTTTCCCAAAACAAGAATGATCTCTGCTCACATGGACTTCACTTTAAAAGTGCACAATTCAATTTCACCCCACAGCCAGGAGACATGTGGAGTAATCTAAAGAGCAAAAAGAAAAAAATCAATCTTCTTCTCAGAAACCCAGAGGCCTAAACAAAGTCTATTATTTTGTGCCTTGTTATCTGAATGTGGAGTTGTCTCCAGGGACAGCATATAGCTTTAGGGGAAGACAGGAAAGAAGAGCATGTTAAGAGGGAGGTAAACAGTAGGTAGAACATCTTATAGGCCTCTGAGAGTTTATAGCAGTGCATTAGCACAGGCTTGTAATCCTCAAAAGGATGAATCTTGTTAAAGAGCTGTGATTAGCAGCATAAAAGTGGGAAATGTGGAAATCACAATGTGAAACTATTAACTCAAAATCGAAAGGAAAACATGAAAAGAAAGTAGTTTGATTAGATTAAAATCCTATAATATTTTTTAATGTTTCCAAGAGTTCAGGGTTTTTAATTTGTGTATGCATTCCACATGTGTTTAGAAGAACAACTTTGTACAGTTATATTTGTGCACTTCCAAGCACTCACGAGTGCTTAGTCAAACATTCTAGGGACGTCAACAAGAAGCCCTTTTTCCTCACCAAAATGGATTCATGTCAGTGACTTAATGATGCTTAATGAGCTGTTCTCTCACCAGTTCACAACCTTTTGCAACAAAGGCTACTACAAGTGTGGATACATATTCATGCTTCAGGTCAGAATTGACCCTTTACCTCAGGATTTTATGCATCCATACTCACAACTGATTGCATGCTCTGTCGGCCAGAGTTAATATTTTATGAGCAACAGCCTTTGTTTCATGTTCACGTTTCAGCTGGAGCGTACACCATCTGCACATCACGTCACTTCAGGTTGGAAGGTTTGACATGAGTATCATGTTAAGGTCTGTTAGCACCTTGTTGTTGTTTTTTTTATTAATCCTTTTGGCACCTAGTTTGGCTCGTGAAGCTGGGTCAACATGCTTCTGACCTACTGATCCTCAGCCTAAACAAAAAAATGTGAATTTGGGGAAAAGTTACAACTTAAAGCTAGTGACACCACAAATAAGAGGAACTGCTTTACTGTGGTTCTGTGAAAATGCCCTTATATGAATGTAAAAGGTGCAATAATAATCATATATTATCTACAAATACTTTTGATTGACCCTATTTTTTTATTTTTTGTAAGATATAAATAAAACAAGTATACTTGCTGATATTAGTAGCATTACAAATACATAGGTTAGATTTAACATTCAAGGTGTTTCTTTTGGTAATTAAGCTTATGACGATCCCAAAAGTCAAAACATAATCATCATTTAGCTCCAAAACGTTATAAGCTGCCTAACTGGTCGGATGGTAACTTCACTAAGCAGCCCATGGTTTTTTATATATCTTATTAGAAAATGTGATGAATTTCCACTCAGATTTAATTAAGTATATTGTTTTTTTTAGATTTTATTCTAGTCATAAATGGGATATAAGAATATTAGACCACCAGCAGGTAACAAGAAGTTGCCCTCTCTGCCGGGGCGCCATTAGTTTGAGGGCAGTTATGCTTATTTCCATACTCAGTCTGGGGTTTGTTTTTTCTCTGACCCAGAAGCAGAATTGATTCTCCATAATCGCTATAGTTGTCAATTGATAGATGCTCATCAATATTCATCATGTATCCAGTGACTGTTGAGATTACAGTGTCTTGCTCATGTTTTTTCTCTTGTGGAATCAAGCAAAAGCTCACCTGTTACCGTCCTCACTGTAATTAGGAATTTGAATTTGTATTGTAAACATATATATGGTGGAGGACAAAAGGACGGCATCATTTGACAACAAATGACTTGTGATTTGCATTGACTTGTTTTTGTATGCACAGAATTTTATTGAATTTATCGGGTAATTGTGAGTTGTGTCTGATAGAAAAAGTGAACATTTGGCTAAATGTTCAGTCGATGATTTCTGTTTAAGGTTGTTATAGGTTTTTAATTCTGGAAGTTAAATGGTTATTGGTAAATTTCCTTAAGTACAGGTTCATGTAAACCCATCCATCCATCCATCTTCTCCCGCTTCAGGGTCGCAGTTGGGCCGGTGCCTATCTCCGGCAGACTATGGGCGTAAGGCAGGGTAAACCCAGGACAGGACGCCACTCTGTCGCAGGGCAACACATAGACACACAAGGCGTACAACCATGCACACACACACTCACACCTATTGATGCCTAACTGTCATATTTTGGACTGTGGGAGGAAGCCAGAGTACCCGGAGAGAACCCACACATGCATGGGGAGAACATGCAAACTCCATGCAGAAAGACCCCAGGCCAGGACTGAACCCAAAACCTTCTTGCTGCAAGGCAACAGCACTAACCACTGCTCCACCGTACAGCCCTCATGTAAACCCCTAGTTGATAAAAGTTTATTATCTTTATGAAAAGGATGATCCCCTTGTCTTTGATATAATGTATATGAATATTTTTAGTTTTTGTATTATGAACTGTCTACAAATAGTGTGGAGAGATAGGACTATGTTTTCAAAACAGTTTCAGAACAACTGAGCCTAAAAGAGGGCCAAGTCATGCAGGAACTGACACTGTTGCCAACCCAAATAGGCCTTAATGGTTAAAGTTATAAAATTTTGTTGTCAGTCATCACAAAAAAAAACTTCTTGAACCACTTCTCTTTCCTCTTTCCTGTTAGGTTGACAATTCTGGCAGCCTGTAATTTAGTCTGGGTGCTGGAAGATAAGCTAGTGTCTTTCTCAGACACTGTGTGTTGTGTGTGTACATCAGTGATGCAGACTAATGGGCTTTTACATGTCTATTAGATGCAAGGACACATCCAGTTAAATAGGGAATTCATTCATCCTATTTGCTCCAGTTGTTCTTCTCACAGAACCGGGACTGTACAACACAGAGCCTCCACAAGTCTAACGTAATGAAATACAAAGTTGAACAATAGCCGTGATGTCATTTAGAGAAGACTGATTGCTATAATGGGATTCATACCAAGCAGTGATATATAATGGTTATTAGACTCAATGAGGTCAAGAGACAGTCCCCTGTACTAATGGTTCAGGGGCTGGTGGTAGGACGGCAATTCTTTTTTTCATTTATCAGTATTAGTAAAGCAACATTCAATTTAAAGGCATTTAAGATCAGAAAACAACTAGAACCTTAAATTTGTCTCAGTAATTGCTAAAGAATAAAATTATGAATTTTATTTAATGCATTTGCCATCTTGTTAGATTAACCAAAAACAGACAGGGTCAAGTGAAAACAGCCAATGTATAACTAGTACACTGAAAGACCAAAGGTGTTAAGGTACATGGTTTGCTAAAAGAAACTGTGGACTTATCAATATCTAGCCATATATTCATTTTTTACCCGTTCATATATAGCACAGCTATAGATCTAGTCTTAGCACATAATAGAATTTCCACCTTTGTTGTAGATCAAAAAGTTTCCTAATGCTCTGTATTTGTATTTATTTGCACCATTCTCAGGCACACAGCGGGTATCCTAATGCCTTTGCACTCTTTCCTATGTAAGTCATGTTTGCTAAGCTGTCCAAGAAAACCTCTGGGATAGTTTTTCACCATTTGTAATCATTATGAGGCATTACTGTCTTTTGCCTTTCCCGTTGCATCGCTTCATTTTTGTGAATGTTCTTCTCTGGCATATCCTCTTAAAAATGAAATACACCCACTGGCTCTTTACTGGCCCAATTAGATTTGCAGGGAGTAGGTTGACTGATGATTTTCTGAGGTGTAAATTGAAGCATAGATGGAAAAGTAAATGGTCATTTTCAAGAGATTACATATAAAGCAAAGTATTTCAGTCTTTTATTTTGCGGAGTATGTCTTACAGGTAAAGAAAGCCACAACTTCAGTGCCTCACAAAATTAGAATATGTCAAATTAGTATAATAAAGTAGGGATATTTAAGTAGAAATGTCGGGCTTCAAAGAAACAATATCCATTGTGTGCTGTTAATACTTGGTGTGGCATCTTCTTGCATGAATTACTGCATCATTCCACCGTGGCATACAGTAGAAGTGACAAGCCTGACGCCTTCAGGGTGTATGTCTTGTTAGGTCTGATGTCTCTTCCTCTTACTATTGACAATGGATCATAAAGTTTCTATTGGGTTCATTTCAGGGGGGGGTTGTTGGTCAGTCAGGAACAGAAACACCATAGTCATAGAACCAGCTTTTGGGAGTGTGGGCAGATGCCAAATCATGCTGAAAAATAAAATATGTATCTCCATACAGCTTGTAAAGAGAGGAAAGCATGATGTGGTCCAGAATTTCCTAGTAAGATGAAACTACAAAGCATGACTGATTGTGGAAGCTTAATACTGGACCTCAGGCTATAGGAATTACTTGCGACTTTTCTCTTCATCCAGACTCTAGGACTTTGATTTCCAAATAAAATTCAGAATTCCTTTTTATCTGAAAACATGACTTTGGCTCTTGTTTTCAGACTCTCTTTAGTCCAGGTAAGACTCTTTTGAACTTGTCTCTGGTTCAGGAATGGCTTAACAGGAGGAATGAAACATTTGTAGCCCATGTGTAGAATTTGTCTGTGCATGGTGGCTCTAGCGCTGATTGTTGCCTCATCCTGAATAGATGTTCTCGATAATCCTCTCAAGGCTGCGGTTCTCTCTGTTGTTGCTGCACATTTTCCTACCACACTTCTTCCTTCGACCTAATTTTCTAATAAATTGCAAGAACTCACTTCTTTTTTAACAATAATCCTTTACAGCTTACCCTTCATTTCTTTGATGTTGATGACTGTTTTCTGGACATCTTTTAGGTCAGCAGTCATCGTCATGATTTAATTATAAACTGAGAGTTAGAAAAAGTTGCAAAAAGTTTGAGTTAATTAGCTGATTAAGGGGTATGACACATTCAAATTTTCCAATGATAAAAGTAATGAGCTATTCTATCCTTTGGCCAATATATTCTTTTATTCTAGGCTGTGCCATTGCGTGTATTATTTGTTTGTTTTTTCCATTCTATTTTTTTAGATTTAAATGTTCAATTTATTTCCTTTAAGGAAGTCATAACCAGGTATTTTGTTTATACAATCCCTCAGAAATGGTCTTTAAATTATTTTTTTCACCATTTTAGAAGAAAAAAATAAATAGAAGTCATTCTCATGCCTATTCTTGCCCCTTTTTTTCCTTGCAAGGATCGAGAATTGCATTAATGCAGATATCGTCTTAGCAACATTAACAGTTAGGTATGGTTGATTTACAATTGTTTCTTGATCTCCTAAACGAAAGGCAGAAAGTTACACAAGCAGCAACACTTACTGACTGCTTACTGACTGTTGGAATCACCCCTTTTGGTGGAACAGAGACAAGAGTGGTGATAGCAGGGTGGGCTAATGTTAGCACTGTTCCAGCATTGATTGTTTAATTTGATTATAGTTATGAATATGAGCATCTTTAGGTGTAAGTTCGAGTAAGTAAAATGAACAACAACAAAGTTTTTACTTGATCTAAATCAAGTCTGAGATTTCAAATGCTAGTCAATAGTTATACACAGGAAGTGCAGAGATGTTCCCAGAGGGCTGCTTTCAGCAAATCACCAGAAGCCTGTTTTGTTGACTGAAGGATTCAAAGCATTACTAATGCCTAAATCCATGCAAACTTGTCTGTCGAAGGGTACGGGTGGTATCCCTAACAGCAAACACTTCCACAGAGATTATCGGCTAAATGCTGCCATCCAAGCAACCAGACTTCTACTGCATCAGAAATTAAAAACTGCATTACGTATTATTTTATCCAGCCTAATATTATGTTTTTATCTTGTTTTTAAAGAGGAATTAAGTTCAAACGGCATGATATTTACTCCCCATTTCGGTATCTTCGATTTGTTCATCAGAGCTATTCTTTTCTTTACAAAGCTTTTTTTTATGCTCTGTTGAACTCTACGTAGGATGCCAGGGAAACCAACCATATTATTTATCTATTTAGTCCAGTAGCCTATTCTGCTCCATTATCTTTGTTTTAATTAGGTACCAATGAAATAAAACAACCATGCCTGGTTTGGAAGTTTTAATTAAAGCTGGAGATTACTTTCGGGTCTTATAAACCACTCCGAAAACATGAGTGTCTAATAAATGTATCCTCTGTAGACAAGCCTTGGAGTGACGACAGATATTTGCACTGGGATTTAAATGTCCCTCAGCTGCAGTTCAATTTAGAGCATGCTTAGTGATAACTGACATCAACAAAGAAATACCCAGTTTTCTTTCTGCTAAAGCACTCACACCGTAGTCCAGGGCGATCGATCTTGATTGTGATGTATATGCAGCTATACCCACAAAGTTATTTCTATTTTATTTCAAGCATGTAAGGCTGTTGATTCCTTTAACATATTGCATTCACTCCTGATTCATTTGGAGAACTGTACCATTTAATTTGTATGACAGCTTGTAAACACTGGTAGAAAAGGTCAATCTAAAAAATGAATCTCTTGGAGTCACCAGAGCATTAAATGTAAAGCAAACTAATAATTTTTAGGAAGAACATTTTATTTTACTTCTTATATATTTCTTATGTATTTTACTTCTCATAACAGGATAAGTAAAATATCAGTGTTGGGTGTCTTACTTTGTGATTAAAAATTTCTAAACCTAAAAAAAAATCTTGTTACAATTGTTACAGATGATAAATAGTTTAAAATGTATTGTCAAAAAGATCCAACATTTCATTTGGGACTTTTTTGGGATATTAAGGCAGCAGTTAGATAAGGATGTAGTTAATAGTCTTGGTCTAAAATTGGGTTTTAATTATTAAAATAAGAATTACTGGGTAGTTAATAATAAATATAGATGAACCATGCAGACTTAAAATGAACTGTTTTTGATAGTTTTAGTATTACGTGAGAAAAAATTGAACAAATATTTCACAACAACAAACCTGAACATATATTATGTTAATCACATTGTAAATTGATAAAAACTGTGTGTGGTCTTCCATGTCTTCCTTAAGCAATTCGTTTTTTCCAGATATTTCTATGCGTTACATCTTGTCCAGGGGTGATGCTGAGAAACTAGTCCATGAATTTGTTACTTCAAGGCTGGAATATTGTAGTTCTTTACCATAAGGAAATCCACAAACTGCAGTTAAAAGCCTTCAGCTGACCCAAAATGTTGCACCCAGAGTTCTGATGAAAATTAAAAAGAGAGATCATATTTCTCCTATCTTAGCTTCTCTTCATTGGCTTCCTGTTAAATCTAGAATAGAATTTAAAACCCTCCTTCTCACTAATAAACCTTTAAAGCCAAGCTCCATCTTATATCAAAGACCTGATTGTTCCTTATGTTCCTAACAAAGCACTTCGCTCTCAGTCTGCAGGTTTAATTGTGGTTCCTAAAGTTTCTAAAATTAGAATGGGGGGCAGATCTTTTAGTTATCAGGCTTCTGTCCTGTGGAACCAACTACCAGTTTTAGTCCGTGAGGCAGACACACTGTCTACTTTTAAGGCTAGGCTTAAAACCTCCCTCTTTGATAAAGCTTACAAAAGATTGTTTGTTTTCTTTGGGATGCTCCCTAGAAAACCTAATGTTGTTGTCCACTAAGGCTTTTTTTGGACTTGGACCCAGCTGTCATCCACAGCTAAAGCAGAGGATGCTTGCTTTCCTCTTCCTACATGTCGACATTGAATTGAATAAATAACCATGAGAATCCCGTGAAATATCCACACTTGAAAGCTACTGTACCTGGCCCTTAGTTCACTGAAAATCAGAGTATCTATTCCTAAAGTAGCTAAACATGTTGAAAAGTCCTTTGGGTCATACAACTGCTTTTCCACTGGTGCCATTAGTAATAGTAATAAGTGCAAGAACACTCCTTCTTCTCCCTTTCATATTTTCTGTGATTAAGCATTCATCTTGGGGTTGTCAAAGGTGCAGCATTAAAAACAAATAAGTTATAGCAATTAATCACAAATGTACCATAATACCACTTCTTTATACAACAAAACCACCCATAACATAATCCTGCCATCACGGTGCTTTAAAGTTGAGATGCTTTATTTAGGCTTGTGAGCTTCCCCTTTTTCCTCTAAATGTAATGGCATTGTGGCCAAAGCCTCATATTTTTAATCTTTTTAGAACATAAGACTTCTCCCTTCTTAATTAAAGGTTTTGTCCTCTGCATTTGCAAACTATAAAAGGCTATGCCTTTTGTTCTGTTACTTTTGCTATAATGGTGTCTTCTTTCTGCTAGTGGCTTTTCATCCATGTGTCGATGCAGGACTCATTTCACTGAGGATAACGACTTTATCTCAAAAGCCTTAACAAGGATCTTTTCAAGGTCTTTTGCTTTTGTTTGCTGGGTTAATTCCCATCTTTTACACCAAAACACATTCATCTTTGGGACACAGAACCCCTCATTTTCAATGAATGAATGTTATGATGGTTTGACTTTCCAAAAGTGTTTGCTCTCATGCATAGTTTTTTGAATAAAAACATATGGAAACTTTAGTGTTTTGGATATTATACTCAAGAATAAATAATAGCTGTGATAGTCTCCACTTTTCTTTATGATATATTCCCTGATTTCTTTTTATTTACCCTCATCGAGCACAGGGAAGCATCAAAAGATTATTCCCAAAATGGCATAAATGTTAGAAATAAACCTATGAGAAGCTCATATATGGAAGAAAAATAGAGGTTATTACTTCTGTATTCTTTTATATTCTTTTATATTCGTATTTTCAGTGCATGTAAAGTTTTGAATTTTAAAAAGAGGTGAAAAAGACATGACCCCCCCATGAATAATTTTTGAGAGAGAAAAAATAGCAGGCATACTTGTCTCATTTCAGATATGTATGTAATTTCATGTTCCCTGGCTACATAACATTTGAATGCACTCAAAGACTAAACTTTATAAAGCTAATCAGAGTTATCATGAGTTACTACGAAAAGTCTATTTTTTTCATATAGCACCAATTCACAACATGTCGTCTCAATGTACTTTACAGAGACTATTCAAACAGATCATACTGTCAGATTGGCTCAAAATTTTCTACATAAGGAAAACCAGCTGATTGCATCGAGTCATTGACTCAGCAATCCTTTACACCAAGCATGCATCTAGAGACAATAGAGAGGAAAATTCCCTTTTACAGGAAAAATACTTCAGCAGAACCAGGCTCAGTGTGAGCGACCATCTGCTGGGGCCAACTGGGGTTCAAGGAGACAGAACCAGAAAGCAGAAATACAAAAGGTAACTATTAACTAGCTCCAAAGGTGGCCCTGTCCAGGAAAGATATATCCAGGCAGACGGGTTCCAAGCCAGCTTCCATGTCAGGGGATGAGAGTACATACAGTTAGCCAAAGTAAGAACAGGACTACACTGAAAAAAAACAGGCCAAGCTCCAACATCTATAAACAAAGGTGTTGATGGTAGCAGCCCAGCCAACATTCTCTCCAGGATGGTGTCACAGCCAAACGGGAACAGACCAGATGATGCTACTATGGTGAGAAAAAGCATAGATAGCATAAAGTTAGAGGTTGAGCTAACAATTACTGAAGAATGAAATAATAAAGATAGAATGAAGCAGAATGATAAAAAGTGGTCCCTATGTCCTATGCCTACAGCAGCATAACTATAGAATGCACAGACTTGTGCATTTGAGACACCAAGCAACATCTGCTAAAGAATCCCATAAAACCATTACTGCTAAGAGGAGGCTAATGGCTCAACACAGGAGGGCTACTTCCTCAGGACAGGACTCAGCTGTCAACTTACACCTGAAGGCTAAAGGACACTCCTTTAAGGACAACAACGTCAATATTTTAGCCAAGGAAGACAATTGGTTTGGGGGGGGGCTATCTTTGTTAAAGAGGAAGAGCCATCCCTTAACAGAGGAGGTTGTCCCCCACATACAAAGCACTTTTAGGAACCATACCCAAAAGGTTCACCTCACACCTACTTTCACCTGAGTCAACATTTAAAGAGGCATGTGACCGAAACCACTCCAACAAGGTAGTTAACGACCCATCAGAGCCACCTTTTGTTTCCTTTCCTGCCCCTACCTAAGTGTTTGTCACACCTACAGCATATTTACCTCTATTTTCCCCTGCATCATTTAGAACTGAAGAAGCCTCTTGAATGAGAGGTGACACGTCTTCTAGAAAACTTCATGTCCAGTTGCTTAAGCTAAACTTTCCAAGAAAAAGGAATGATCAGATCCCATGTATAAGATGGAGCTTGGCCATTTAAGGCTTTATGTGTGAGAAAGAGGATTTTAAATTCTTGTTGGGATTTAACAGTAAGCCAATTAATAGAAGCTAAGATAGGAGAAATATGAGCTCTCTTTTTAATTTTCATCAGAACTCTGGCTGCAGCATTTTGGACCAGCGGAAGGATTTTAAGTACAGTTTGAGGACTTCCTGATAGTAAAGAATTACAATAGTATAAGAATATTATGATCAACTGTATCAAATGAAGCCACGAGATCTAACAGGACAAGTCCATTATCTGAAGCCATGAGAATACTGTTCAGAAAAGTTAATTATGGTATAAGTTGGCACACACCTGTTTTGACAATTTTGTTTTCTTAAAAATTTTAGATAAGATAGAAAGATTAGATATAGGTCTATAATTGACCTAGTCATTTGGTTGAAGAGACGGTTTCTTAAGTAAAGGCTTGATTACAGCTACCTTAAAAGCCTGAGGTAAATACAGTATCCCTGTAACAGGGATAGATTGATCATATCAAAAATGGAGGTGGAAATCAGAGGGAATTCTTCCTTACATAACTTGGTTGGAACTGGATCTAACATATAAGTTGAAGGCTTAGATGAAGATCATAGTTGTGCTAGCTAACAGTTTAACTGGGTCACAATGGCTGAGATTCTATAGTTACTTAAAATACTGATTCACCTTCCAGACATAAAACAATCATATTTAGAGGGGTGCCAATTATCTTATAAAGAATCCCATAAAACCATTACTGCTAAGAGGAGGGGAAATTAATGGCATTTTAGTTGTTCAATAACATTTTACTACAAAGACAATTAAAATGATACATAAAGCTTTAAAAAATAGGTTTAAATATACAAACTTTGGGAAAACTGTGGGACAGCATTACAATGTAAGGGCAAAAGCAAGGTGATAATTATGGTTATTGCAAATACCATTTCATACATCTTTTAGTGTTGTAATTATTCAGGTTATACAAGCTGTATGAAAGACTCTATAATACTTACCCATCTTATAGTGGGAAAAGTATTGCTTTGGACAACCATACTCATCTGTGTACGCAGTCAAACGTCTACATTGTGCAGTGACACTTCTCATTGCCATATTGATGTGGAAATGTTAATGTTTCTGTTGTTAGATAGCCCTACGCTCTTATAAAGCTTTATTAATGTTAGGCTCCCTGGATGGGGGCAAAAAGCTATGAGTTTTCTAACTGTCCTGACAAAAGTCATTGTTGATTTCACTGTTGTAGGGGAAAGACTCTAGGGCTGCAGATAAGACTGTTGCCATGGTCCTGAAGGAGATACCCAGTAAGGCGTCATCAGAAGCGAAGCCCCTCCTCACAGTGACTACCAAGGTGGGCAGATTCATTCCAGAAACCCCCACCTTTAGGTGGAACTTTCTCATGTGTTGGTGACTCCAAAATATTGGCAAAGCTTTTCATGTCCTATAACTGACCTCAACTCTTTACAAACTCATTACTTGAGGCTTATGACTGTTGTATGTAACAAAAGATTGACTAGTATTTCATTTGCAGCTGCACTATGGGGTATAAAGCTCTTTAGATTTATGAATTAATTCAGTGAATAAATGATCAAGTCTGCAGAAGTAGTTTTAATTTGCTGTAGTAATCCATATGATTTATTGTCATTTCCAATTAGACACTAAGAAATCATGGCGTCCTTCTTATAGCATATTGAGTGCTGCACAAATGATTCATTTGAGGTTCTCTGAAATTCCTTTGTCCCTTTCCTAATGAGGTCAGTTAATACTTTTTGACTTTTACACCCCATAAGCAGCTAATCCTTATCAAAGTCTGTGAAGCAAAATTTTATATGCCGTGAATGACAGCATAGCACTTAAACTGTAGTCTGAGTTTTCTCTCTACTAAATATTTGTGAAATATATACTGTGTTAAACATTTAGAAAAATACTGTTGCAAAGCTGCAAAACAGATCCTTGTGTGCTGAGTTGTGTTCCTATGAAGTCTGAGTGTTCTTTTGTGATTTTTTTTTTCTATTCAAGTTTTTAATCTTAAAAATATATTCATATATAAGTTTAAAAAACATCTGAGATATTGCCCCAAAACAGGCACAAGAAAAGTAATAATTGTCAAAATATGAGGAAATTCGGTCTGTAAGGCTTTAAATCTTACAAAAATGTTCAGTTTGGTAATTTAACTCACTATTTATCACATAGTTAACTAGTCTGGCTGATACAGCATACACATGGCGGATCAGTCTGGTAAAGAGCTAGTAGACTAGTAGAACTCTGTTTCAAAAGGCGGGACTAACAGGGTCAGCCCTATCAGGTTAAAACCAATCTATGGATACGGTGCAGGAACTCCAAGGGACATGCTCTGTTTTTGTAATTTTGTAGGCGATGAAACATGTTAGGCAAAAATAGTAAAGGTGTACTTTTTAAAAGAAATTAATCTGAAGCTGTCCGTTGTGGTTCTAAAGTTTGATCAATCTCACTTAGGAAATCAGAAAGGGCCTCATTAAAACATTGCTCCTTTGAGACTGCCATCTTCATAGTAGTCATATGAAGCCAATAAATAATACGAAAAATGCCAAAAAGAGATAACTGAAAGAAATTGTCTGTATTAGTAAAACTAATAACAAAAAATATATAACAACACAGAATAACATAAATTAAAACATAATGGAGAATTTTAAAACTTAAAATGAACCAAATAGTCCATAGTGGCGGATCATAACATTTATGGTATGTCATAGTGTTTTATTGAATACTGTTATAAGATTGCTAATATAATACAGTGTTTGGCAGAGTATCATTCAAAATACAAGAACCCTTTTAAGATACACAAAAAGAAGGACATAAAGGAGGACCAAGATAGAACTTAATAAACACTACATTATGGGTGGAGTTAAAAAGGTCTTCAAGGTTTGCCTAGTTGACACTACAACCTACTTGAAATATGGAGGTGTGAGATACAATGGCTAATCGTCATAGATTTTCGATGTAAAATTTTAAAAAACCCACAAAATGCCCCCCTTTGTGTAAACGTATGAGCACACCTGCAATTCATAGTAGCCAAGGGTGAGGGAATGTTTATTGCACCCATAGCATCTGAATCATCTAAACTGTGGAACAGAAAAATATATCTTTATTTAAAACCGCTTATCACCAGCTTTTGAAGAAGGTATTCAAAGGTCCTGTGTCTTGCAGATCTTATTTTGTTTTCCAAAAACTTTATACTGATGAAGCACTCTGTAGTTAAATCTCAACGAGTCCAGTCAGAAGAAATAATCACATTAAGCTGAATACCAGGAGTTCAAACCAAAAGCTATTATTTTGAGTTACCTTTGAACAATGAATTACATTGTGCACTGCATCTCCTGTTGCTTGCACTCTGCTCTCTTTCTGCTCTTCAACTCTCACCACACAATTCAAGAGCTTACCCTTGACAAGTGCATTTTGCATATTGATCGCAGGCTAAAAAAACTCAGGCTTCCAGCTGAACCTCCAGTGAACACTCTACATATATACTCTCTGAAAAGAGAATGTAGCTCCAACCTAAATAAATTGTTTTCATTGGTACCAAGTAACTGAATTAAGCTGATCTAACTTTATTTATTTAGTTTGTAAGTTGACAAGTTAAAGCATCATAAATGGATTGGGAGGGACAAACATAATTCAATTACTTGTTACTAACTGGAGCAATTTCTTTAGGTTAGGGCTGCATTCTCTTTATAGTGTGTACTTTGGAGCTCTGCACTCTTTTGTTATTTGCTGCCATTCACTTTATTCATTCACCAACATTTCTGAATACTAGGAGAGCTTTCTTTATAAAAAGTGTGTGACCTTTTCTGCTTTAAATTCTGAACCAAGATATGTGTTACAGCTGAGAACCACCATAGAATTAATGTACATCACCAGAGAAGACCTTTCCATTACCTCAAACAGCCCATCAATGCTTTGACAGGTCTTTAATTTTGTATCATGGTCTTTAACTAATTGGAATTTCATAGCAAACATGTTATTATTAGCCTAAAAGAACAAACTATACAACCCCATATGAAATAATTCACCAAGAATCTTCTGATGATGCATATTACAGTTTAGCAGTTTTTAAACAGTTAGATAACTTCCTAACAATAATGAATCGCTTTGACTCCTTTCAGTCTGGTTTTCGTGCTCACCACAGCACGGAGACGGCCCTTGTAAAAGTGTTCAATGACATCCATATAAATACAGACTGTGGGAGAACTACAGTGCTGGTTCTGTTGGACCTCAGTGCAGCTTTTGACACTGTTGACCACGACATCTTACTGAATCGACTAGAGAGTTGGGTTGGACTCTC
>JAUZNJ010107398.1:0-46827 GCA_034780135.1 Jordanella pulchra | reverse complement strand
TGGATACAATCCGGGTTAGCACCCAAACATCCCTTTCAGACAGCTTCCTCTTGCGTCCACAGTTAATCCTGTTGGATATAGTTCATCTTTCTTGGTGGTATGCTGACATTACCCTGGATACCGTGGCTCTCAATACATCACAAAGACTTGCTGCCTTGGGCACATATGCGCCAGCAAGACGTGCACCATCAATTTGTCCTCTTTTGAACTCTGGTATGTCACCCATAATGTTGTGTGCATTACAATATTTTGACCAGAACTGTGCTCTTACCTGCTAATTGGACCTTTACACTCTGCTCTTATTGGTTCAATGTGCAATTAATGAAGATTGGCCACCATGCGGGTCCAATTTAGCCATGAAACCTCCCACACTAAAAGGAGGGCTGTTTCAGTTTCATTGTCCAACCCCTGTATATTTAGATCGTATGCAGTGTGACCTTGTTTGGGATCTACCTGTCCTTTCATGTGCAAACATAGAGCACCTGAGGCCGGAGGGTCTGCAGCAGAGAAGCGATGCTAAACAAAGATGTGATCAGTTTGATGAGGTGGAGTTGGGTTTGCTGACGTAGCCTGGGAGCTTAAAGGGATATTGTCTCCATAGAGGAGAAATGATGATGTGTGACAGACCTGTATAAACAAGGCAAAAGCTAATGTGTGCGTGTCCTTCAGCTACCCAAGAGTACGGAGGAGGCTGCAGAGCCTGAAGCCTGGATCAATGCCTTTCTGGGAAGGATATTCTGGGACTTCTTACGAGAGAAGTACTGGGCCGATGTCGTCTCCAAAAAGATCCAAATGAAGCTCAGCAAAATCCGGGTGAGCGGTGTTATCAGTTCACATACTGTAAACAAGCCTGACAACTGTGATAAAATCAACAAGATGTTTGGTATTAATTAACAAGCTGTTAACTTTGTTACTGTGTGTTTTTCATCCTTTGATCTCCTGAACTGTCACCTGTGCCTCAGTTGCCATATGTGATGAATGAACTGACTTTGACGGAGCTGGATATGGGGTTCTCAGTTCCTAAGATCCTCCGTGCCTCCAAACCCTCAGTGGACCATCAAGGTAGGGCAGAGAATAGAACAGATGTGGGGCGTTGTTAAAGTATTCATGGCCTTCAACGTTTTTTACTCCTTACAATCACGAGATCTGTTGACAGATCATGTGACAGACGCTAAGCAGGGAATAACTATTAAGGGAAATAACTTAAATAATAATCTAGAAACTTACATTTGGTATTTTTTCGGCACCTCTTATTTGGACCGTTCTAAAACATAAATAAACTTCAACCAAAACTTTACCCATTTCTTTTTTTTATGTCTGACTTTATTTTTTGGCCTGTTTTTCTCCTGCAAGATGATTTTCCTCCTGGGCTTTAGGTCTTTCGAAGCCTCTAACAGTTCTTAACTTCCAGTAATCCCCAATATTTATGAGTTATCCTGTCATTAGATCTTATGATCTGATATCTTCAGCTTTACAGAGTTTCCATGGGCCTCTTTGCTGTTGCTATGACTGAAGCTCTCTTTGCCCGTTCTGTTAGTGTAGGTGGACAGCCATGACTTGATAGCTTTGCAGTTTTGTTATAATCCTTTTATGTTCAGTGGATGCATTGAGCAGAGCTCTGTGAGATGTTCAAGGCCTGGGATGTACCTAACTCGGCTTTAAATTACTTCCCCAACCTGTCTGCTGCGTTCATGATCCTGTTTGTTCACTCATTTTCTTTTTTTCTTAGAAGCCTATAAGGCCTTCACAGGACATGTGGATTAATGCTAAAATAAAATGACACAGATTTTATTTATTAACTAACATGGATTCACATTATAGCAGAGTAAACAGGGTTGAAAACATACTGTATGTTTCGGATTCTTTGTGTTGATCTAGCAGTCACAATGAAAACATTGAAGTAATTGCTGTATCTTGTGTTTTTCTAAACTTTTAGGTATTTTCTTTCTTTTACTCCTCATTTCAGTAGATGAAGACATCCTGCCTCCTCTGCAGTCCTGTCTGTTTGTTTGCTGAGCACTTTAAATCCACAGTAATTAAACTCCACATCCTGGATCCCCCTGATCTCTAACTGAAACGCTGACTCCTCCTCCCACTCTTACCCACAGTTTTAAGTAATAAATAGAGTTTTAAATATCATCAACTACAGAATTATGAATAAAGATTTTTCAGAAAGCTAAAAAAAAAAAATCAGGTTCTGTTGGACTCAGTTAAGGAGAAGTTATAGACTTGCTTCAGCTTTAGCTTCATTTCTGCTCTATCTACCATCCTGATTGCAGGAAGGACCTCAGGAAAATCCCATTTAAACCTGTTTATAAAACCTTTTCTTTTGTTTTGTCCTGATTATCACTAAAACAGATCCTTTTTTTCTAAATTGAGAAAACAAACTGTGAGATGAACTAAAAGCAACAAACGAATTGAGCAAGCAGCAGTGGTACTAAATGAAGGATCATTATCCCTCCACCTAATGATAGGTGTGAGGCCACAATGCCAAGGAGCTGGCCTGTTTCTAACTCACCATGATAAAGTTTCCACATATGATAAAGGCTTTTAGTTTTCTGAATCTTCCCTTGTTCTCTGTTCAGGTCTCTGGTTTGATCTGGAAGTTTCCTACGCAGGCTCCTTCCTCATGACCCTAGAAACCAAATTAAACCTGGCTCGCCTGGGAAAAGAAGGCGAAGGACTCGGGGAGCATGGAAAAGAATGGTGAGATTTATGCTTACATTGAGTACATTTGATCCTTAGTTTTGAACCATTGATTCTCAAACCCTTCTGGCTTTGAAATTTCAACAGATCTTCCAACCATAAACATCTGTGTATTTTACTGGTTTTCTAAGTTCAACATTGGGAAAGAGAACAAAAAAATGTGACACGATTTTAACAGAAGATGTTTTAACAGAAAGAAAAGGCAATACAGTGTTTACATTTATTCATCAAGTTTACTCTAAGCTAAATGCTTTTAGAACTCTGAGATCTGCAGCTTATGTTCACAAACATGGTATTAAGGGAGGGTGGAAAAACAATGATGCTGCAGTTTGAACAAAGCCATTATAAGTCCAATGTGGAGTTTGCCACAAACCTTTAAGGGGAGTTGGCAAACATCAAAACAGCGTTTGTGGCAGATCAGAAAAAAAGTAACTTTTTGGCTGAAGTTGTGGGCATGCTGCTGTTTAGAAATAAGTTTAGTGTTTAGTTCCTTTAATGTCTGTTACGCTGTACAACAACCCTACAGATCCAGGCACATTCAGGTGTTGGAATGGACCAGTCAAAGTAACAAGCCACTTCCCAGGGGTCCGCACCCTCTCAAATCCAAAGAGCTATTTCACCCCAAGCCTAGTCGTAAATATTACATGACTTTTAAAGCTACAATTTGTATTTTTTCAGTGACATCTAACGGTCAGACCGCCTCACCTCTCCAACAGTACAGAGGCCCTAATGGTCCAAATGTCTTCGGCGGTGTCACTTTACCCATCTTGTCAAGTGATACAGGATTTATTTACATTAAATCGCCACATCAAGCTTTTAAAAAGCTGCTTTAAATTATCCCTTTCGTTTCGTATCCCACCTCCAGGAGAAAGCAGCTGCTGCTTCTCTCATCCCGCTCAGTTCTCTGTCCATATCTAGCAGTTAGCCTCCAGAGCATAGCCTCGGCCTGCCGTCCTCGCTTCCTGCTCTCTCTCCTTCACAGGTAAACCTGTCTTCAGACCTCTCTCCACCCGGCGAGAGTATCTGATCTTTGGCCATTTTGCTTCAATCCTCCGTGGTTAGCCTCTAGTTAGCCCAGACCAGCTGTAGCATCTTCTGGGCCATCAGTGCTGCTTACTGGCAGGCCTCTACGAGCTTCAGCTGTGCTCCTCGACTCTCTTCCTGAGCTCGCAGCGGCAAACTGACGCCTCTACCGCTGTGGTTCCTTAGCCATAGCTGGCGGGCTTGTCCCGGTTCTGGAGCATCAGTCTGTGTTGGAGTGTATATAGACCTATAACTTTCCGCAGTCCCATTGAAGCGAGATGGTGATCTCTACAGTCACTACTTTGTCAGCTCTGATTTGCTGTAGAGCAAAAGATGTCTGCCTCCACAAATGCGAACCCACTCCTATGTAATTATAAAAAGCAATTTCTAAGGCAGTCAAAAGTAAAGATTCAGACTTTCAGTTCATAGGTTATAAAGAATAAAATACATATAGATTATATATACCATTTATGTCAGTAAATCCCTGTAATTATTACACAATATACCTTTACATATGACATTTTTTTTTACATTTTTGCAAAGGGATATCTGACGTTTTTTTTTAACAACCAACTTTTAATTTGCTGTTTTTAATTTCCAACATAAAGACTAAACTTAAAAGTTTCATAAAGAGAAGGCATCGATTTTGGAATTTCTTCTATAGGATACTATTTTATGTTAAAAAGGAAGTACATAGTTTAAAAAATCTAATGACAAAAAATATAGATCTAAAAATATATTCCCTATTCTTTGATGGCATTTTTAGAGAATATTAAAATTAAATGTTGTTTAATAAACTTGCTGAAGCTTGTAAGAATGGTATTTGTTAATAAACTATGATCAAAACCAGGAATTGGCTCTTTATCGTTTGTAGCTGCTATTAAGAACCATTGTAGAAGATCCAAAGAGCCATTCACGGCTCCAGAGCTGCAGGTTGCAGATCCCTGCTCTATGGTAACAGTTGAAAACTTCTTATTTGCTGGCGCCTGAGCTACTTTGGAAAAAAATAAATAAATACCTGCTTACAATTCAAATCCCGTTTAGTTCAAGAGTGCTAGAGATATACCTCTATAATGGTTCTGCAGAATATTACATATTGAAGGCTGAAAGGAGACAGAGGCTAAACTTTATAAAAATACATGTCCTTCTTCTTCTACTTTATAATTTTCCACTACTTTGAGCTGGTCTTAATGCTAAAATATGAGACTGTAGAGTAAAAAACAGGTAAAGCAAGATATGTTGTTTTCTTTAGAAAGGCTCAGTTTTCATGTTTTAGTTTTACCATCACATTACTCATAATCAGGGATGAGGCCAAAAACCAAACATTTAAACTGTCTGAACTGGGTTCCAGCTCTGTAGATCTTCACATACGGACATATTAGCTGTTGTGTGTTTCTTTTACCAGTCTTCTCCTTTTTGTGTTGACTCTTCCTCCTCCTCGTCCTCCTCTCTGTAACACTAATCCCCCCTTTTGGACGCCTACACTGATGGATGTGTCAAATAAATGGTGAGTTTAGGACTGGATGCCTACAACTGCCTGTCAACCAACGATGAATTGTTTTGCTTTGTGTTATTTATTTATTTTTTTGCACTGGGCATTTTGGATTGTACTTTGGATCAGTGGAGTTTTACATCCTGCAATTAATTTAGTTGCAGTTCGTTGAACAGAAACGGGTCACGTCTAAACGTGCTGCATGCCGAGTTATCATGGCCTGACCTTCAAACAATCACTGTATGTTTGTGTTTGTGTGACAGGCCAAGGCCGCGGACGTACTGTCTGGCCGATAGCGACGAGGAGTCATCCAGTGCTGGCTCATCAGATGAGGAGGATCCCCCTGAACTGCTCAGTGACAAACCTAATCTGCCTGCATCAGAAGGGTGAGTGAGCGTCTCTTTGCTGCGACATTCAACTGGAACTGCTTAGGTTCAGATGAACGTTTTAAAACCATCCAGGTTCATCCACCCACTCGGCCCACAGGTTTGAAGGCTTACTGCTGATTTAATGGATCACCCACTCCCCTCCCCATCAGCACCGTGGGTGCTGAGTAGCAGGAGATGCTGTTATGAATAAATGATGAACCTGACTCACTCCTTTTCTCCCCCTCCTCCTCCTCCTTCTCTATCTCCATCCTCTGCTCTTGTAGCTACGTAGGAGGCCACAGGCCCAGCAAGATCATGCGCTTCGTGGACAAGATTGCCAAGTCCAAGTACTTCCAGAAGGCAACTGAGACCGAGTTCATCAAGAAGAAGATGGAGGAGGTGTCTAACACGCCCATCCTGCTGACCGTGGAGGTGCAGGAGTGCAGGGGGACGCTGGCTGTCAACATCCCACCTCCCCCTACGGACAGGATATGGTATGTTCAGGAGCACGGTAAAAAAAACAAAAAACAGGGTTTATTGTGGACAGTAAATAGACAGGAGGACTGGCGTTAGAATGTAACACTGCCCCCTCTGCTGGACACCTGTAGGAATGCACACATTTATACAAATAAAACTTGGAACATTTGATCAATGGTGCTAAGAAATTTAGCAATTAATCATAACAAAAATTTAAATAAGGTTTGCAACTCATGCTCAGGTCTGATGACTTTTTTTAAATAAATTGTTCCTCTATATATGTGTAGCAAAAACTAAATGAAAAAAACAGTTACTCCATCTATATGAACTGTTTCTGTTCTTCCTTTTTCTATTTCATTGTCTTACAGACTTTGGATAAATTCTAAATAGATTCTAAGGTTTAAATGTAAAAAAGGTTAATGCTTTTAAATACTTTTCCAACCACTGCGACACATTTTCATGTAGAACTTAAACAGGTTAAACTTTGAGAGGGTATTTTGATTTGTTTACTTTGCAATGAAAACTACAGTTTTCATAGATGTATTAGCCTACATGCTAAATATATTGTTAAGGGCCTCTGGTAAAAAAAGAAATATATCCTTTTGATCTTCAGGTATGGTTTTCGAAGTCCTCCACACCTGGAGCTGAAAGCACGACCCAAACTGGGCGAGAGGGAGGTCACTCTGGTTCATGTAACAGAGTGGATCGAGAAGAAGTTGGATCAGGAATTCCAGGTAACCAAAAGTCATTTTTCTGAGCCTGAGAGGCCAGATGTTGCATTTACACGGATATGTGTGTGTCTCTACCAGTAAGCAGGGGATTAATGATATGGCTGGGACACGGATGAAAACTGCTAAGGGTCTCTTCTAGGTCCACATGATGTCTACATTTATCTGTGCCTGACTCCTTCGGGGCTGTTATTATAAACCATCCCCCTTCAATCAGGGCTCTAGTAAAGTACAGCACCGGTCTCAACATGGTTGTCAGCTGCAGATCAGAGTAAACACCATCTCTGTTTATTAACAGAAGCACATTTTTAGTGACCATTGTTGAAGCAACAAAAAAAAAAAGGGTTGGAAGCTGAATAATTGTCTTGTACTCTGACAAATTTTGTATGTAAATATATTTAAAAACAAACTATCTTTCTTCTCCTGCAGAAAATATTTGTAATGCCAAACATGGATGACATATGGCTACCTATAATGCACTCTGCCATGGATTTGCGCTCAAATGCCAACTTGACTGTGACAAGCGATGCCTTGAAGGATCCAGAGCCGGAAGAGTCTGAGGTCTCCGATTCGTGAGAGGTGCTGTTCTAAAAGCGTCTGTCAGTGACTAAGATCATTTCTTCTCTCTTTCAGAGTCAGTTGTTTTGGTAAACTGCTAGAAATCAAAATACATGCCCCCATGATAGCTGGAAAACACAAGCAATTTGGTCAACTCTCTTTTACTATATAAGGGGATGAAAGGCAAAATGTGACTCGTCTGATTTCACTCTTTTTTTTTATTTATCTGAAATTTGATATTGGTTCAGTCTGATCAAACAGTTAATGAGATTACTGGCACCAAAAACAAACAAAAGGCCTTAAGATAAATGCATTAGTTGCTGTAGTTCTTTGATCCTACAGGAAAAAACATTCAGATAATTCATCCGTTGATTTGAGTTATTTTATTCAGTGGGTTAAAAACAATCTTACAGAAACATTGGTGCATTTTTTTTTTCATTTAATATTTTATTTATTTAAGCCAATTAATGTTCAGACACCAAGACCCTAAACAGGTTGGTGTATTTGAACTTCTTTTCAATGTGGGAATTAGAGGACAACATGCCATTCAAGAAAGACATCATTATTCACTACCTACAATCAGAGCAAAATTTAAAGACAGCAGGAACTGTAACAGGAGAGGTTGGATGAGGATCTATATTTTCTTGCTATTGCACATAGTCAGAATAAAATCAAGTAAAAAAATAAAAAATCGATTTAAATCTGCAATAAATAGAAGCCACTTAGAGTGGTCGATATTTGCTCCAGGAGAATGCATGGAAGAAGCTCGTCTAAAATATAATTATTAAAAATCTACAACCAGATCCAACATGTTTGCGAGCAAATCTGACTGGAGCAGGAGAAAATATCTGTGCAAGAAGCATTAACTATTTAACTATTTGATGGAGAAGAGAAGAGATTTAAGAGAAAGCAGAATGTTTGAATGCAAGTCGAGGAAATCCTAGCTGGAAGCTAACGTTTTTTTGTCTGAAAATACTTTTTGTTGTTTTTTTGCAGACAAACACTGAAAATAAGGTTTGTTATGAAACAGGATATAAAAATTGTAAAATATGGCCACTGTTAGGCACGGTGGAGGCTACAGTATGTGTTGTTGTGGGGCTGGTTCTCTTTCAAACATACTTAAAACTGGAAATACAAAGAGATTTTTTCTAATGGTATAAGTGTACTCTACCAAGAAACAGAAATTGGAGTCCCACTGGGTTTGGGAAAACTCATACATGAAGAAAAAGTGATGTTCTGTAATACAGTATGAACAGAGAGCTGGAAATAAGTGTCATAAACACACTAACCAACTTTTTAAACAATAAATGGTCGTCGTCTTTTATTTCTTCTGTTTTCTTTTTCCATGTTTTGAATGATATTGCATTACTGCAATAAAAAATTCAATTATTTGATGGCTTTTAAATCAGTACCAGTAATAGTGGAAGACACTGTAACTCAACAAAAAGCCATTCTGATTCCTGAGTCAGGCAGAGGAACCATAATACCTGTGATGTGTAGCTGTAACTAACATGATAGCTGGACAGTGTTTACTATTTCTGTGAAGTTGCTAAATGAGTGTCTTGTTGCTGTTATGAGGATTAGCTAAAGCTGTGGCCACTGTTGAAGCAAGAGTGTAAAAGAAAAAAGAGATACATACCAACTAAGTGATTAGTTTGCTTAAAACCTATCACCTATCGAACATACAATGAGTATTAAAGGTGTACAAAAGAGTAAAAAAGATTTTGTGATGTAAATTATATCTAATATTTTATGCATCATTTATCGTGTTTAACTTAACTGGGAAGCAATCAAATCTCCTGTTAAGTAAAATGGAAAAAAATGGTGGAAAAAAGGGCAACATCCTGGTTGTAAAAGAGTTTAAACCTTAAAAGTTAAATTTTATGTGGAAAATTGTAAAATAATTTCATTATTTTGTCTCCGTCGGAAAAACTGTACTAAAGCAGGACTTCCTGCTCAGTAGCCTATTAGTTTTCTCTTCAGTTTGAACTATAGTTTAGGAGCAAATCAAAGCATTTTCTTCTAAGGAAACAGCAAACCTGGGCTAAAATCGGAACAATCATTAAAAAAAAAAAACGGAGTAAAGTGTGATTGCAGCAGCATTATGCTATGGTGTTGCCTTAACTGTGGATGAAATTGCCTTTGTTGTGAGGTTGGATGAAATCATAAACAGTTTCACACACCAGGAAGTTCTGACCCAAGACTACAGATCTCTTAAAAGCTTGAGGTGAGAGGGGATTTTATTTTTCATCACCACAGTGAGTCCAAATAAAGGCCTACACCCAAAACAAAAGAGTTATCACACCATATGAAAATTAAAGTTTTGAAGAAGCCTCAGTCTAATTCTAACACGACTTCTGTGGGATCACTTGAAGATTGTTGTGGATTTGACATGCCCTTACAATCTGATGGATTTTGAGAACTGTTGCAAGGTAGAGAGAGCAAATATTACCAATTGAAGACGTTCTGTGTTGAAAGACTGAGTGCTATAATTAAATTGAAAAGCTTTGTCTGTTAAGTATTACTTTTAGGATCTTCAAACTTTTGTAACAAGGTCATTGAACTTTTTTTTTTTATTCATCCCTTTTTTTCCTTGGAGATATGAATTAGCATTCTCGGTAGAGTTGTTCCTGATACAGGTACATTAAAGGGGGATTTATTAAAGATGGAAAAAAATTAAGAGTTAATCAATCATGGTCTTGTTTTTTTTTTACATCAAAAACACATAAAATTTCAACAGTGATGTGAGCATTTGTTTTTCGATCCATTAAACTTTTATTGCATCACCTTTTCTCAACCAATCAAATCGCTGCCTGCCCCGTATATGCAAACTCATGACAGGTTTCTATAGTAGACACCAGGTCCATTAGAAATCCATCATAGCCACTATTCTGTCATACAACATGTTTTTTTTTCTGTTTGCGGCTGAAATGAATTGGTGGTATGAAATGATGGGATCTGCAAAACAAGGGGGGTCACTTCCTGTTAGCATCCTGAATGTATAAATAACAAGAGCTCCTCCACTCTCTGAGGAGATCATCATTCACTGGAAACATGTTTCTGAGCAACATGTTTAAAAACTACATCCAGAGTTGACTAAAAGTAATTATTTTCTATATGTATTGCCAAAGGGAAGATGATAAAATGAAGCAAATCTGTGTTAAGCTTTCTTCTCACGTTGAGGCGACTCAGCTTGTGTTTTAACAATAGCAGCTGAAAATTAAGAGGAATCCCAGAGAGACTCTTTCTGTGCAGCAGGAAGCTGAAAAACCTCAAATGCAACATAGAGATCTGGAATTTGTAGGTGCAATGAATCTAGTTTTTATTTAAATAAAAGAAAAAAACATCCTGGATATTAGCCATATTATTTAATGTTGTCTGCAGTCATTCAACTAAAGAATGCCGATTTGTTGAATTATTTATTTGCTGTTCTGTTGTTCGTGTTAAAGAGCAGCGCCGTCAATAACCGAGAAACCATGGAAACTTTTCCTGTCTGCTTCAGAGGTGACAATGTATTTCTTTTATGTTCATACAGGTGTATGTCGGCTAGCATATGAGGCAGAAAGTGCCTTTGAGATAATCAAACATTCCTTCATAATGAGCCACCTGTTTTTTTTCCTCGCATTGGTTATTGAACTGTTCTCGTGCCATTGCCGTCTGTTAGACATTACTGTTGTTTTCAGCCTTCCTTTGCTGTTTATTTGCAGTGATGAAGATATCAGGCTATTCTGTTTGGTGATATTGCCAAAATGTTACTGTTTTGTTTATTGTGGATCAATAAAAAAAATTTACTTGGAAAGAAAACAGTGTTAAAATTCTTGGTTTTAAGCTTAAAAGAAGAGTGTTGAAAACATGAACCCATGTTTGGGTAGAAAGATATGTTGTCACATGATTCATGTGAAAACAAGCAGGGGATTTAAAAGATGTGTAGATGTTTAAACCATTTGCATATAAGGTTGTGCATAAAATTGGATGTTCGGTTCTAGCAAATTATTTCAGCCTGATATGATTCAGAAAATAGTAAAATATCAGCATATATTATATATTTCCTCTCACTAGTTTTAGAAAGTACTTAAATTAATGTAATGCTTTCAATTGAAAAATAACTATTTTAATGATAGTTTTAAGGCTAAAATGTGTTTGTACATTATATTGAATAATTCCTAAAAAAAACTGACCATAGGTAGACATGGCATATCATATAGACTGAAATACGTGATTTGAAGATGTCAATTTAACTTGAGGAGTTTCAATGATTCAAACCTGAAGATGTGGCATTTCCATGTTTAAATAAAAAAAGATTTAGACTTTATAGTTTCAAAGGCTTTCATATACTCCCAGTAATATTTTGGCTAAATGTCCTTCACACCTTTCTTTCATTCCTACACCAATTTTTAACACTAAATTGTTTCCAAAAGGTTTCAAGGTAATTTCAGATGAAAGATATGATGTATTTTGATCGTTTTTTTTCCGATACCAATCCCAACTATGCCACTATAACCCCTCAGATGAAAGGAAATGGTCGAGACTATTCAAGAATCCGGGAACCACAAAGGTTTAAAGTAATCATCAGCTGGAAATTAAAAGATTACTGACAGTCCAGTGTGAAGCAAGATTGACATTAATACAACAGGAAAGTGTGTGCACCAAGAAACGAGCACGGGTCCATGAAGCATACAGCTGTCCATATGAACAGTTATTCGATAAAAAGCTCAGGACTATTTAGAGGGGCAAAAGTTAAACATCCAACCTAAATTAGACTTTGAGTGAGGATGTATAATTTAACTACCATAGCCTGAAAACCAACATACATAATAATTTGTAGGCTTATAACTCTAAACTGTTAAGATTAAGATTTAGCAGGTGGTTTTGGTCATTTGGGTATAATACTGTAAAGAACCCACCCAAAAAATATCAGCCTCAAATGAAATTCTGCAACTTGCTCCATTAGTAATAAAGTTAAGAGTATCTACTAATGGGCTTTACCATCAACAATTCACTGCAATGACATTGGGAAAAAAAAAAAAAAAAATCAATGTGATCATAATATTACTTTAAAACTACCGGAGTAATCATAACTATTTTGCTGGTACACTTCAGTCATTTATGTTTGTGTCATGCTTTAAAAGAGCATCTTGGTAGAAAACGCCAAGAGACCCCAGTTATGACAGGACTTTATTTAATCTAGCACTCAATTTGACCTGCGGAACTGGCAAAGAAACAGGCCATTCCAGATCATAAAGTGCAAACGTGCGTGGAAAGGAACAGTAATCAGACAAAGCTATTGATAGGAATGTTTATTATATCAATAAAACATGGTTTACATTCAAGACCAGTCACCTTCCTTTGGTAACGAATCACCTGCAACAAGAACCACAAAAAGTTAAAATACAAACAATATATGTATACTTTTGAAAGAGATATGCATGCATTTCTTACCATGTTATCACTGAAATCCATGTGGTTCCAGATCCTGCAAGAATACAATCTTTAGTGTTGTTTTGAGACAAGAGTAAATCATTTTATTAGTAGCTTAATATCAGATGTTTAAGTTGACTTCATTAATATTTCAGAAGTCTAACACGCAAAAATATCATCACGCAAGACCTAAACGAGTTTTAAATAGCTATACAGGCAAAAAGGCTTACCACGGCCTACCCACGCTGCTGCCACGTGAGCTGCTCATCCATTTTCAAACTGCGCACATTTTTTTTCTTTAAACTTACGATCAGGTTATGTCATTTTTTGCTATCCAACATGGATGAAAACAGACTAAGTGACCCATTAAATCTTGGTTTTAAAACACTTTACGTTTTAGCTGAGGTTGTCTACAACCACAGCGCGTGCTCTCCCCGACTAAAATGTCTCCGGATGAAAATGGTGCTTTTTTATAGCACATCCGGTGTGCGGAGGCGTGTTCTGATTGGCTATGAGGTCGCTGTGCGTCCCTCCCTCCTCCACTCCAGAGGATACGAATCCAAAAGTCCAACCTCCGCAGTGTTAATTTCAGGAAGAAGCATCTCTATGTGCTGCTGTCGTCTCTGGCTCGATTAAACAGTTTGCCCCATCCGTCTGTGGAAGTCAGAACTAAGTTTTCTATGTAGTGACCAGCCGAACCGGACCACCCAGCTAGTCTGCCCCGGACTGAGACCCGATGCTAACATGGACTGGCCAGTGAGCGGAAAGGCTCTACTGTGCTGCATTTTAGCCTTGCTTTTCTACGTTGGTCCGCAGCAGAAGGTAAAACAGCTAACAGAATCAACGAGCTCGGTTGCCACTGGCTTATTATGATCGATTTATAGTTATAATTATTATTAGTGTTGACTTTTTAGCCATTTTGAACATTAGTTGTCTCTAAATGAAGCTGAAATCCTGTCCATATGCTGCGTGTTGACATTACAGCGGCTAGCTAAACACGAACGTTAGCTAGCGTGGCAAAATATTTATTCTCATAAGATTATAGGAGCTAAAAACAATTTATCTGACACGTTAAAACCCACGAAGATAAGTTTGATTTTTGTCCGTTTTCGGGAAATGATAAGAAACTCTATGCTCTAAATTATTTACCTTATAAATCTCTAGCACATCAGGCTGCTCAAGTTTTTAGACTCTCTTAACATTTAGTTTGATTGGATTGTGTTTTATTCTAGCCTTTAAAAAGGCTGTATGATGTTGAGAAGATATGTAGTTATGATTTAATTGTCGAGTAAAATGATCTGCTTACACTTTTCTTACTATCTCAGTCTTTTCTCTCATCAGCTAACCATTGAACCATTGATGTCAGGTCTTTAGGGTTTCTAAGAAGTCTCTGTTAGTGACCAAAAAACAAAACAAACTTCCTTCTGCTGATGACATTTGAGCATCTGGTCAAATAACAATAGACAGTCAGTCATTACCCTTGATAGTTTTTTTTTTTTTTTATATAACAAATCCAAGGTTTGTATTTGCAGATTTCTTATAATGTTTTCAATATCACTTAATGCAATGGCCCTGAACCAATACAATCAGTGGCTATCAGTTTACTCACACAAATAAATACAGCTAAGCCAGTTTGCTGATTAGGAGTGATAATCTCCAAGGACAACATTTCTGGTAAATCTAATTTCTAATACAACACTAGTCATGTAGCGATGTCTGTGTGATGTTTCAAATGCTTAAATAGTTTTCAAAATAACTTCTTTCAGCCACCGAGTCATATGTGTGTGATCCCCAAGGAGTGCTAAAAATCATACATCAGAAAGAGCTATTATAGAGGTGTAATCAAAGGTTTTACAACAGCAGATTGATTTTCTTTTACATGGTACAGTCATCATCTTAAGGTCATAGAAAGAAAGGCCGAATCAGTGCATCTCTGTATACAGATATTAAATATTTATTTGCTCATTTTAAAGCTTGCAACTATTTTAGGGTATTACAACCCAGAACGTTTTTTTATATAAAAGTACACACTTCTCTTTTTTTTTTCTTTTTTTTTTACAGATACCCAATATAACATATGGATTTATTTTCGACTGTTTGATCAATAATAACAAGGTGTAATCTTTGCCAGGTAGCTGTGTAAACTTAAGTTAGACCTTAATCCTTCAGGACGTAGTACAGGGCAGGTCTTTTGTATTTTTACTTTTTACAAGGACTGTATCCATAACTTGGAACAGATTTATGTCATTTTTAAAAGCCCCATAAAACTGGTCATATCAAAGTACTATACTATAGGTATATACTCTGTGAAGTGAATGAATCCCTTGGTTTTGGATAATTGGATTAAAGCAGTAATAATTTGCTATTTCAAGTTTAATCTTGATCAAAAGCAATTAAGGTTTCCAAATGGAGCCAAAGCCTGGAGACGTTACACCCCTCCATGCTACACTAGTAACTCACCTCAGCTAAAAAGCAGATTAAAGTGGCTTTATAATCCCTTGTCATGCCTCGGGTTCCTCTCTTATCCTATCTAAATACGTATTCAAATGTATATCGGTTAATGAATATTAGGACATCAGGTTCTGATCGATGTAAGTATATGATCTTAATAAAATAAAAAAAACTTTTTAAGTCTATATTTTCTCTTCCCCTGATTGTTGACACATTTCTAAGGGCAGACAGTTTTTTTCCTTTGAAAGCATCATTCATCTGTGACTGATTCGACCCACTCATCGATGTATCACATTGAAGTTTATGCTTCCTTTTACAGACTTCCTTCGGAGGTTGATAGTTATTTAAAAACTTAGGGCATTTTTTGCATTCGGTTGAAACTATTCATTGGTCGTTTTTAATAGAATCCTATTAATGTTGATTTTATGTATAGAGAAAAAAAGGTGGGCGTCAGAGTCTCTTAGCACAAGTGGAAACACCTGGTAGTCGTCTTTTTGTGGGAAAAAAAATCTTGCTAAGTTTTGTTTATAAAGTTAACTGATGACTTTAGTAGGTTTTGTGGAGAAATTATTGAAGATATCTTTCATGTAGTTTCAGACTCTGCTTTTTTTCTAGCGTTCCTTATTTTTAAAAAAAGGATCCATGTTATGTATAAAGTAGCCTTATTATTTTTGAATAGTCTAAACTGATGATGCAATGCACTTCCTTTGACACCTAAACAGATGAGCGATACTTTTTTTAAATTTCTTGGTTCCTGTGTTGGTTTCTTCTGCAAGGTGCAAAAATTGCTGCTGGCAACAAACAAGATGACTAGTTCTGGAAAGGATTGACTTTTTACTCTGGTGTTTTTTGTAAGGACTGCTTCATACTTTTCACCACATGGCTTTTTTTGTTGTGCCACACGTGCTCTTTTAAAGTGTTTGTTTAAACTTGAAAAGAAAGCCGCCAGATCTAAAAGCCTCTGGGTTCGGTTTGGTTTGCCAAGTGTGCAGCCTGCGAGGCGAGGTGACCGTCTCCTGACCGCTGACCACGATAACATGGAGTCTCTTTTAAGCTAACCTCAATGCAAAAAGCGTAAAATGTAGATTCAGAAGCAAGTTATGTTGCACCAATTTCTGCGTTCTTATGCAACCCTTATTGTGCAATGTTATTTCTGTGTAATACACAGAATGAGGAAATGGGAGGGTGTGCATTATTTTATCCACTGCTTTAATGAAGCTTTGGTAAATCACCTCCATTCTGAGTGGAGAAACTAGGAAACAGATGTCTCTGAAGCGGGACACTTTAACATATGCATCAGCTGTTGAATGTTGGTATCCATGCAAAACTAGAGGGCCAGCAGATGTTTGGATGTTTGCGAAACCAAGAGAGCTGTTGGGAGGGGGGGTAAAAAGGAGGGCAAGAACAGATCAGTTATGATTTTTTTTTTTTCTTTCGAGTCTAAAGCCCGGTGGGAACAGTCGCAGGTGCATCATATTGACACAGACCTTTTCAGAAAATGTTTCAGACCACAGGGAGAGATCCTCCGGTGTGGAAGGGATATCGTTTCTCTCTTCAGATGATGGGAAACTCTCAGCTGTTGCTTCGCCACAGTTTCTGTTCATGTTGAGTGCTGGAAGTTTTAGCGCAGTGAGATGAATGGCTAAACTAAAATAAACTGCAGATTGTGAAATGGTTACAGGGTGTCTGAAACTGTTTACAGAGGACTGCGGCCGTAGTTCCACGTGTTCTTCATCCTACGTACATAAAAGGCTGATGTGGCTCAATCCAGATTTTGATTTTGTTCTTTAAAGGAACGTCTTTGAATATCAAAGGGCTGATCTGAGGGAGCTGAGGGTTTAGTGGTTTCCTGAGAAATCATATTTCTCAAACCCAACCCTCGTTTAGAGTAGCCTTGAGCTAGTTTCTTATACTGAGGCATTTAAAACGTATTTTTGAAACCCCTTACATTTTTTAGCATGTTTTTTTTTCTGTTTAGATGCAAATTTAATGCATTCAAAAAATGAAATTATTGAATTGACCAGAGTTTTCTCCAGCTGTGTGGTAACATTGTGCTTGCTCTCCCCCAAATGTTGCTGCACACCTCTAGTCAGCTGGCTGAAAGAACCTTCACTTTTCCCAGCTTGTTTACATGAGAGATAAACTCAGCTGCTTTCAAATGTTCTCAGTTATGAGGAACACAGACAGCCATGCTTTAAAACCTTTAATTAGACAGGCATGTCTGTCAGGGAGCCGACTGCCTGCTACCTGAGCAGATAGCCTGACTAACAAACCGGGTAAAACTCCCTATTTGTAACTATGTAAACATTCATAATATTCTGATAAAATCTGATATTTTATATGAGTGTCAGTGGTCGGTCTTCATGGTCACATTATGGCTACATCCCATCAGTCCCGGCCCCATGGTGCCATTTGAGCTCCTCTTTCCCTTTTATCTGAGTAGGCAGTTAAGGGTTTGGACGGGGGAGTGCCCATGTGGGATGCCAGCCCACTATTTAGCCGTTTGTCTTAAACTTGAAGAGCTCCTCTCACATAGTTCTGGGTTGGTTTCATTTCTAAAGTCAGAACCAACTTTACAAGACTTACCTGATGGCAGGAATGCAGCTCTTAGACTGCAAGTAATTATCAGGCACCTGTATCCTACTGGCATGTTTAAAACATCAGATCTGCAGACAGAGGGTGCTGCACACCATGTATAGAAATAATCTATACATTTCATAATCAGTAGAGTTTTTCCACAGGGTGGTCAGATGATCCTTTTATTTCCTTTTTTCTGTATGTATAACTGAACCCGCCCAGTTTCTCTGTGTATTGTTTTGTAAACGTTTGCATCCTTTATACGTGGAAGCGATTCGCAGTTCTCCAGAGACTTTTAGAGGTAAAGCTCCGTGCATCTGATCAATACTGTTGTGGTTTAACAGGAACATGAGCACCGCTTCCGCTGCTTAGATTTCCTGTGGCAGAAATGTTATTCTGCTCAAAAAAACATGACTAATTTTTAGATGGATGGATGGATTTCAATTCAGAATCTAATTAAACCCAATCATGGCTGCAGTTGAAGTATATATATATATATATATATACTATGTGAATGGAGATGCAATGAGCTTTGCCTGTTGTTTCCTCCTCAGTTACACATTTTGCTGTAGTTTGTGTTTTAGACCACAGAACATATCAGTAGATCAACCAGCAGAAGTCTCAATATTCTCTGCTGTGCATCTTTATATTGAGATAACGTTTATTGATCTGTTTCTTTTTGCAGGGGTGTTGCAGGGCCAGCACGGTCGCCCTTCCTGAAAGCTTGCTCTTTGTGTCCACCTTGGATGGAAACCTGCATGCAGTGAGCAAGAAATCTGGCTCAATCAAATGGACTCTGAAAGAAGGTAAGAAGAGATGACTGGTGTCAAATTAAAGTCGGAGGCTCTTGTTATTCAGGCCACTTATCAAATACAAAATGCTGTGGTTGCACTGATATCCTTTGGGGGGGGGGAAAGCGTGTTCCTTGTTTTTCTTTGTTCGTATGAAGTCTTTGTTACAATAAAGATGATCAGCCAAAAAAATAAAATAAAAAATGCAATCGGTGCACAAAAACAAGAGTTGCTCTATGTGTTTAGATTTTATCTTTCTATTAAACGGTACTTCTTTTATTCTTTTTTCATTATTATTTCTAAGACACATTGTTTGTAGACCAGATCAGAAGAGGCTCCTCATTCAGGTTCTCTTAGCCAGCAAAACTGAGGAATAATTAACCGGGGTGAGGGGGTCTGGTTGGGCCTGGATCAGCAGCTTTGCTAGTGTCAGCTGCAGTCATGGCCTGCTCCATGGTTACTGCCTTACTGCCGCGTGCTCTGGAATGGCTTCAGATAAGCAGGATGGAAAAATCAGTTGGAGAACTTTCCAAGATTTTAAGGCCGTTTTCTGAATTGTAATAAAAGCATCCTTTTTTCTTTAAACTCACATTTTAAAGCGTACATTGTCGTATGTTTGTGGATTTTCGTTTCTTTTTTTTTTCTCCTAGTAAGATGGGACTTTGTGGTTAAAACCAAATCAAATTCTTCTTAGTTAATCCTGCTTGGGTCCATTTAATAACCAAATCTGGGATTGTGAGGCAGAGTCCGCCTCCTCCGCATCATCTGTTTTCCTGGAACAGCTACTGAATTTACATTTTTGCCAGGCTTTGCACACACCTGTTGCATCTCAGTCGGGCACAATTAGAGGGAAGCCCAAATCTTCCTGCTTTGTCTGCACTGAACATTGCGGTTTAATATCAAACCTGTCATCACTGTTTGCTTCTTTCTCTCCGTTGATTTGCCAAACGTGTTTATACCTCAGGTGTTCTGAGCTTCACCCCCCCCCCCATAGATGTAATAAAACTCTTTTTTTTGTGACATCCTATTCAATTAGGTTTACTGAAGACTGTTTACTGAATAAAACTGTTATTTACCGTCTTTGGATTATCCCACACCTAACCTGTGCCATTGTCGACACCTTGCAGCTCCACCTGGTTCACACCCAGTTTGTTCACACTGGTGGGAGTTTTATGTTTGTCTTTTTGCAACAGACGTTTCAGGCTTTGGGTTTGACCGGTTTTGTTAATCTGATTAAAATACATCCATTTGTTGTAAGTTTTTATGCAACAACACATCAGATAAAACAGGGTTTGATCTTTTTTTTTTGTTTGTTTAAAGCCACTTTAGCAAAATGTCACCCCATGCACTTATATTGGAGCATTGTGTGACATCTGCAGTAAGTTTGTTCAATGGATATCAGATATTGTGATCACATCAAACGATGGTCATTTTTCGCTCCCAGTGCTGATGTGTCATGTCTGATTTACTCACAGAAAGCTCTTCTCTGACTTATCTGTTTGCCCTTCATGTTTGCCACTGGGGCACTTGGACTTTGTGTCCTCTCTGCACTCCAACGTCTCCAGCGTTCCAATCGCTCTCTTACTCAACTGCCACTGGCCACGTTTTCCCTCTGCTAGATGATATTCCTGTCAGTCCTGACCATCGTCTTTTTGTCTCCTCACAGATCCAGTTCTTCAGGTCCCCACACATGTAGCAGAGTATGTATCTGAGTTACCTTTTCTCTTGTCGCACACGTACAGTGCTTTGGAAAGTTGTTCACACCCCTTAATGTTCACATTTTCCAATTTTCTATCATTTACCTCTAGTCTCCTTTTTTTTGGTGATTATTCTTAATAAAATCCAATACATCCATTTTCTAATTGTGTGTAATAAATAATCGCAGCATAAATTCAGATGTTGTGTAAAAAAAATTAAGAGCCAGAGAGGTTTTTAATAGAAAAGTGGTAAAACATGGTTTTGGCTTCTTCATGGTGCCACCAAACCTGTAAATAACTACTTTTTTATCAAGCCTTCTTCCTCTGTTAGAATGTCCTAGTCAAAGTACAACTAGATCTAACTGTGAATCTCTGGCACAAAATGTTTAAAGCTATTTGTTTAGTTTTTTTTTTGTAAAAATTGGTTCGTCAGAGAAAGTTAAGTTGAAATACTTTCCTTTTTATGCTTTGTTGGTTCGTCACAAAACTCCCAATAAAATCTCTTGAATTTGGTTGTCAATTGGAAAAATGTGGTAAAGTTGACGTTTTCCAATTCTTTTGCAAGGTGCTGTATTGAGTATTTTCAAATGATGGCTGCAACATGTTGAGCTTGACTTGCAAATGGAGAATGAACCCGTCACTTTTTATTCTTCCCACCAGACCGGCGTTTCTGCCAGACCCCAACGATGGCAGCCTGTACTCTCTGGGTGGGAAAAACAACGAAGGCCTCACGGTAAACAGAGAAAAAAAAAAAAAACGCATTTTTATTAATCTTCCATCTTTGGTTTTTGAAACACCCCTCAGTTCCCTGTTCCATAGAAAAGCAGTCATGCTTTTTCATTGTGAATTTGCAGCTGTGGTGGTTTGTAGTACGTGTTTCTATTTTTTGCTCATCGTCTCTCGATTCAATGATTGTTATCTAAAGGGTTTCTGCTTTAACAGAAATTACCTTTCACCATCCCTGAGTTGGTCCAAGCCTCACCGTGTCGCAGCTCTGATGGAATCCTCTACATGGGTATGGCTCCTTAATCTGATGCATTATGGTCACAGCCGCCCCGTTTTGTATACATGTTTGTAGATCCTGCCTGTGTTTGTCAGCTTCAATAAAGCTGTGGGTGTTATGGTTTCAGCAGGTCCCACTAAAGCTGCTACCGTAGCCTCAGCTCTAATTTAAAAACATCGCTTCCACCTCCATACCCCTCATCAGTCAAGTTTTTATTACTACTTCATTCAGGCTGTCTGCTGTTTAGATAAAAAAAGGGGTGGTTGGGTGATTACTGTTGGGCATGTGTATTAGGCTCCACATTTAATGCAGGATTAGATATCAATGCAAAAATGTCCGACTGCTTATTTTACTGTGAATGATAGGACTCATTCACTTCAGGGTTAAACGGTCGTAAGTTATTTTGCATAACTAAGCCTTTAAAAAGTGCCTCCTTTAGTCGGTTTAACGGTTTTCTTAACATGCAAGATGTAAGCGGGGCTTTGACCAGATAGTTACACAAGTTAAACCTGGTTTTGTCACATTCGAACCACAAAGCTCTGCGTATTTTGTTAGGATTTTATGCCACACTATTTCAAAACTGGAGTGGATGCTTTAAAACGGCTTTTTGCTGCAATAACAGAGGGGGAGTCAGCGAGTGACTTGTGATCTGGATACGGACATTTTTACCAGTAATTTGATGCAGAAGTTATAATAAGGTTTGCTCGGTAGATTTAAAAGTACCTTTTGGAAATAACCTTTAAGCAGGTTTGAACAAAACTTTTCAATAAACCCACATTTCGTAATTATAATTGTTTTAATTGGTCTGATGGAATATTCTCATTTTAAATATGTTTTCTTTAACTGTTAGAGGAAAAATATCAGTATTATTAAAAATTGAAACCCTGGAAGCATTAGTGTGGTTGTTATTCATTTTGGTGAAATATTTTTTTTCTTTTGATGGGATTCTAATATATATTCAGGTGCACCTGTTACTAGGGGTTGTTATCCTGCTGGAAAGGACACTTCTTTAGCAGCTGATGACCATATTTGTATTTATATTTTTTTCCACCGTACCCCCTTCTTTGCTGCCAACTTTTCGTGGTGAACATCTTCACACTTCCTCAAAAATGTAAGATTTTTGGATGCAGGCCTAAAAGCACCTTCCTCATTTTAACAAACAGTGAATATGTTTTGGCTTTATCTAATCTTTACCTTCCTCCTGCCTCTCATTCCATGAGATATTCAATGCCGTGGAAAATTTGATTTAGGGTTTGGAAATTAATTGGAGTTGCGATAAAATCAAAAGCTTACAAACATGCAATTTTCAAATTGCAGGTGCTCACAGTTTAGATCACATTACATTACTTTCTCGCGTTAGCCCTTTAGCTGGCAGTAATGCATTTAAAGTGGGTTTTCTGGGCTAGTTGTTGCTAATATATAGATCCATGCGAGCTAGAAGTTGCCCCTTTTTCCTCACATCAGTCCTGCAACAGTGGACTCTGAACAAGTGCACTAAAAGATTCTTTAAAAAAGGGTGTTTGTCCTTAATCTGAACAGGTAAATAAAAGGATTTGCCAATTTAATTAGTATAGTTGCTCTTAAAATAAGATAATATTATACACTTTAAATAATAAGACGCTGCAGTTGTTTTTTTTTCTTATTTTAAATGTAAATAGTCTTATTCCTTTGGCAAAATGTCTCACTTGCTTAGATTTCATGTTTTTGTTCATGCTTTTAAGGTCATGAAAACAAGGAAGCCCTGGAGTGAAACATCCACATGCTTTTTTTTTTTAGTGCACAGAAAGAAAAATCAAATATCGATCTTAACTCTTGTGGAAAAGAAATTATAATTTAGATTTTTGGTCAAATAGCTCAGCCCTTATCAAAACGTTCCCCTTTGCCCGTCTGCTGTGGTCTTCACTCAATGCTATTTGTTCTCTGACAAACTTTCACTTTAATCCTGAGAGGAAGCTGGTGGTTTATATATTTACTATTTAGGTTTTCTCTGAAAGCAAACTGCAGCCCTGGGTTTTATTTCGCCGTATCAGAATGAATAGGACTGAAAACCCTATTTCCTTTTTTATTCATAATTCAGTCAGGGATAACTTCGGTCTACCGCCTGAAATACATCAATGTTTTTTGTACCACAATGAAGTGTTTTTCAAGATGCTGGATGATCTATATTAATCGGTTTCCTGTGTGTTTGACTATGTGCTCTGCTGCAGGTAAGAAGCAGGACTTGTGGTATGTGGTGGATTTGCTAACAGGAGAAAAACAGCAGACTCTGACGTCGTCCTTCGCTGAGATGCTCTGTCCGTCTTCATCCCTCCTCTATTTGGGACGAACGGGTAAAAAAACCCCAGAATGAGCTCATCTGTTTTTCTGTTGACTCTAAACATTTTAATCTAGCTCACCAAAATGTATTATTTTTTTCATCAAACCTCAGACTGTTTGGAAACGTTTTGTTTATGCGATGCTCGTTGCTCCAGACTATTTATTTCATTTTCAAACCAGACATGCTCCTTTTAACGTTTAAGGAGCTTTTGCAACCCGAGCGTATTTTGTCCTGAAAGCTCACAATGAAGTATAGTGGCCCCTTGTTATTTCTAAAGGAAATTTAACACCATTTACCTTTGCGCTTATATAATAAAGCTGACACTGTGTGCCGCTTGTGTAACTGTTAGAGTACACCATCACCATGTACGACACAAAGAATCGAGAGCTGCGCTGGAATGCCACCTATTCCGACTATGCCTCCACCCTCCCTGACGACGACATCAAATACAGTAAGATTCCTGCTCAAGCATGCCGTTTTCTCTCGCTTCACTTTCTAATACACCAGCATGTTAAGCACTTCTCTTCATTCGACCCGTAGAAACGGCTCATTTTGTGTCCAACGGCGACGGCCTGGTGGTGACCGTGGACAGTGAGACGGGAGACATTCAGTGGGTGCAGAACTACAATTCTCCAGTGGTGGCGATGTACATTTGGCAGCGCGAGGGTCTCCGTAAAGTTCCCCACACCAACGTTGCCGTGGAAACGCTGCGCTATCTCACTTTCATGTCCGGAGAGGTTGGACGGATAACTCAGTGGAAATATCCGTTTCCAAAGGAGAAGAAGCCCAAAAATAAATTCATGTAAGTCATTTTGGAAACCTAACATCCAGTCTCTGATTTCTTTACCTTTTTTTTTTTTTAAGTTGCCCTAAGAATAAAATATTGTGAAAACATTTTTCCATTTTGGTCGCAAGTTAACATGATAATCTCAGTACATTAGGACATAACTGATGCTTCATTTGCAGCAGATGTGTGTTAAGATCCATGGAAAGGATCGGTTTCACATCCAAGTATCGGCCGATCACCCATCTCTCAAAGTTCGGAAATTCGAAGCCAATAAATCAGCCAGCTGATAAATCGGTTCACCATGAATGATTACTGTTTAAACTAGTTAAGTTTATGCACTATTTAAACAAAAGTATTTGGTCATCTGCCTTGTGTCTCATATAAATGTAAGTGAAATGTTTTGGGGGTTTTTTTGTTTGTTTTTCAAATGTTAGTGTCCATGCTTTGCAGCTATAGCAGCTTCCCTTTTTTCTGGGAAGGCTGTCCGCTAGTTTTAGCAAGAAAACTATCCAGGATAGGAAAGGACTGCTGTGCTGAATCCAGACGGTCTTCAGCGTTCCGGACGTCAAATTTGGAACTACAGCCGTTCAACAAAGAACTACAAAAAACAAAAGTTCCACAAATTTAAACAAACCTATTTAAACAAACATAGATTAGCATGTATCACACAGTTAATCTGGGGAAAAAAAGAGATTTTTTTTAAGCAGTACATAAAGTTTGTCACAAATTAAAGCTTCCTGGTTCCTCTTTCCAAAATAAAATCGGTTTATTATTGTGATAGTGGAGGAAAGGTGCAGGGCCACAGAGTCCAGGGTAGTGGGGTGTTTTGATACCCTACAGTCATCATTTTCAATAGCTCAGATTTTTGCAATAATTTCTCCCCTTTTTTAGCTGTAAAATGAACTGATTAAAGCTTCCAGTACATCAGTCTCTTTAGTCCATCTTTATAGAAACTTAACTAATTGACTGATTTCCTAATTTATGTGCACCTGCAATTTGTCTTTGAATCACATCCTTTAAAAGTAAAGCACTTTAGTTCAGACTGGATAATGAGGGATGTAAAATAAATGGCGGTAACTAAGGACACCATGTTCAGGTCCACACCTGCTGCCTCTGCAGCTGAAAACAAAATGACTACTCAGCCTTCTGTGACTGTTTTAGCCTTATTTGATCTGAAGAGATGTTATCTTTGTCCCGTCTCAGTTTAGCCTGAAGCCCGTGAAGTTTAATTGACTGCTACTGTATTTCTGTTCTTTCCAGGGCCACTTTATATGTGGGTAAATACTCTACAAGCTTGTATGCATCGCCCTCCTTGGTACACGATGGAGTGACAGTGGTGGTGAGCACAATCTGCTTATAAACCTGTAACATTATTGATGCCAACACCACAGACACGACACAGATTTATTTTGCAGCTAATAGGTTTTTTCTTTCTTTTTGAAAAAAAAAATCAGGCTTAATGTGTTTGGTTTGAGCTGATTTAAACTCTTCCAGGGTTTTTCTATTGTTTTTTGGTTAATAAACCTTGATAACTTGAATGTTTTTGGACAGGAGGCTGTTTTTCCTAAAGCGTCCCTTTATATAAGCTGCTGGAGGGTCTGATAACAGAAGTGTTTGTTTGCCTTTAGCCTCGTGGAAGTACCTTCCCCCTGCTGGAAGGCCCTGATAGCCAGGAGACAGAGGAGGATAAGGAGTGTTTCATCACACCCAGCACAAGCGTGAAATTCAACGCTGGCCTTCGAGAGCGAAACCGGATCAACTTTATGAGGAACTATCTGCTTCTCATTGGTACAACACAAAACTAAACAGTCATATACTTTGACAAAGAAAGGTGGATTGATGTCATTTTATATTGGTTTTAAAAATCGATTTTCTAAAAAAAAGTGGTAATGTCCACATGTCTAACCAGAGTCAATATACTGAGACTTTGAAATAGCCATGCCTCCAGGTGAATGTTGCCTGCCATCTACTGGGTGACTGGTGCAATTACAGTTAGACGTCCTTTTGTTTCATTGATATCTACTTGAAGATGAGCTGAAGGTTTCGACAATAATCGTGCTTTCCAATGCTCCATTTAATTCATAATTTAGAATAGCTTCTTGTTTCTAATGTCTATGTAGCTTTGCCCAATTAGTAAAACTTTTTTAGTTCTTTATAACATTTCAAAAGCAAAGTAAGTCATAGGATTGAGGAATGAACACTGGATGAGGATCAACTCTGCTATGTACTGAGAGTCTCACCATATGATGGCCTTCAGTCTAATGCTACTAATGGCTCAAAGTATTACTTAACTGAAACTTATAGCTAAAACTACTAGTTTTTATGGCAGATTTTTATTTTAAATGTTTTGTGCTAAAATGATTAATATTTATGTAATTATTTTTATACGAAGAGTTTTTTTAAGTGCTTCTTTAGAGCTAATATATTTGTTATTATACATCACTTTACTAAGAGTAGAAGGGCAATAAGAGCATAATGAGCTAAAATAAGCTGGTCTGCTCTGGTGGATTCTCATTTCTGTGATGATGTTAACTTGAGCTTATAAGTGCTGATAAGTGGGACTCCTCAAGCAGACTCTTGGTTTTTCTTTTGTTGTTGTTGTTTTTTTGTTTAATCTTGATGGAAAGCAGTCCAAATAGTTTAAGCCATCCACCTTGTGACTGGTGTCCATGTCGCTGCCTTTTATCAAAATCTCCCATTTCAAAGCTTAACTTTATTGAAGATCAAGTCTTAAATATGGACTACTCTAGATGTTTGGGATTTTACTGCAGCCGAGGAAACAAAATGTCACTTTATGTGAGCGTTTAGGCTGTTCTTTGAATGCATCCCTATGTAAGTATATTGACTGGACCTGTGTGACTGAGGGTGGGGGGTGGCGACTCCAGTCCTATACCTGCTTTCTCTATATTGAAAAGCATTATTGTGTTTTGAAAAGGAGCAGCTTCATTGTCTCCCTGTGGTATTTTTAAGGCGCCATCTGTATGTGGGGGGAGTGGAAAGTCCCCCTTACAATATTACATGGGTGTTTGGGATACTTTAGACTTTAATTCCTTTTTCCTGAATGTTTTTTTTTTTCTTTTGTTTTTTTTTTTTTTCTTTGTCTGTTGTGTTTCAGGTCATCATGAAACGCCTCCTGAGGCTCACACCAAGATCCTGGAAACATTCCCTGAAAACTTCCCTCGTAACCAAGGCAACGTCATCCCACCTACTACGGACAAGAAAGGAGAGGAGGTCCGCCTCGTCACGTGTGTGACAAAACCATCCTAGCCTGTTTTCTCTTTGACTGATTTGTTTAATTTTTTTCTTTCACTGTAGAAGGTCAATGATAGCGGCATGGATGAGGGCCAACCGTCAACCTCCATCCAGGAACCAGGAACCAGCAGCCGCTCGCCGCGCTCAGAGGCGCCAGTCGACTCCATGCTCAAAGACATGGCCACCATCATCTTCTCCACTTTCCTTTTGGCCGGCTGGGTGGCTTTTGTCATCATCTACCCCAAGGTAGAAAATAATGTGACCTATTTCAGTGTATCGAATTTACTTGTAGAGTATCATTAGCTAATAACAGCAAAGCCTGCTGTATAAAAACACTGAATAAATGAGGTTTTACTACTTCAGAGAGAAAAATACAAAGATTTTTGATCATTTCACTCAATCAATTTCAACCACTTTAAAATGAACTTACCTCAAGTTAGTCCATTTTAAGTAAAGGAGAAAAACAAAGTGCTGAAGCCTGTTAATACCTTAGTTTATTCTGTATGTAAACACAGGGTTTAAAGTAGGAAGTAGCGGCTGCGTTTTATTATTTACTATTAAATAACGGAGCTTAAACGACATGCTAAAGCCGACATTTAGTCATAGTTGCATCCTTTTATGCATTTTCTTTTGCTTTCTTATTGCAGAATGTGCACAAGCAGCAGCAGCTACAGCACCAGGAGTTCCAGAGACAGATGGAGGAGAGGTTGGAGCTGCTCCAGAGGCAGCAACCCTTCTCCCCTGCAGACGTGGGCTTGGGTTTGGCTTCAGACAGCGACTTCTTGGATGTCGCTCGCACTCGTTCCGACTGCTCAGACCACAGCAGCCCCAATGTTACCCCCCGCGCCTCCAACCACTCCAACCTGTCTGTGTCTGAGGTGGGGAGCTCAACTAATGAGCAAGACGATGGAGGTGAGGCTGCAGATTCTGCCTTTAGTTGATCAGTTCATTTGTTGGAGCTTCATTTTCCCTGATCGAAACGTGTTTTTATCAGAAGACGACTTCACTACGGTCAGAGTCGGCAACATAACCTTCCATCCTAAGCAGATGCTGGGCCATGGTGCTGAGGGGACTATTGTTTACAAGTAAGTAAATCAGTGTCAGCGCACTCTGGTTCGAATTTCAAAAACACTCACATCACAGCGTTCTGTTTGTACCTTTGCTCCTAAAGGGGGAAGTTTGACAACCGTCCAGTGGCGGTAAAGAGAATCCTCCCAGAGTGCTTCAGCTTTGCAGACCGAGAGGTCCAGCTGCTCAGAGAGTCTGATGAGCATCCTAACGTGATCCGGTACTTCTGCACCGAGCGGGACCGTCAGTTCCAGTACATCGCAATAGAGCTGTGTGCTGCCACTCTTCAGGAGGTAATTCACTAAATATTAATGAGCTCGGTATTTTCAGATGATGTTATTCTTCAGAAAATGACTTTAGACTCACTATTAATTAATAATTAATATAAATAAGAATCATGTTAAGCTCATCTTATCCTCTAGCATCATAAAGATACCCTCTTGCTACCACTGAGGGATGCTCAGAAATAGACCTTGGCCCTTGAACCCCTCATGTTATGCACCCTGACCACACCGGAGATACTAAAAATATTTTAACTATTAATGATAGAAGGCTTATTTTTTAACATCTTATTAAAACATTAAAAATAAAATCTATTTAATTATTCCTCAGGTGCTAAAAGGACTGTTGACAAAGTAAAACTGAAATTCCCGTCTGCCTAAAATCCCCCAAATGTTTGTAAAACAACAGTTTTCAACGAACATTGAAGATCTAACAAACTAAATGTTTGAAGTTAATGGTGTTAAACAGTCAGCTAGTTTATCAATTTTAAATGCACATGTAAGATATTGCCATAAAATATATATATATTTCTAAAATGACATCTCAATGATATCACAATCAGCGGATTCAGTTTTACTCACAAAATATATTTATTTTTCAACATTTGCATACTAAAGTTTTAAGAATTTGTTTCCTACAGAACGATTTGGACGTCATTTAACAAATGTTAGACCTGAAACTCACCACAGCATCATGTTGATTTATAATGTGTAAAATCTAGTGACCAGTTAAAACCAACTGGGTCATTTTTATGCTCAAATGCTGATATGTTATTTTTGATTGGAGCTCAGAAGTTTCTACAACATTGAAATGGAAAATGTCAATTAATTGTATTAATTGATTATTGAAACTAAGTTAGTAATCGATTAATCGTTAACTGGAGAATAGAGACTCTAAAACACACCTTTAGCTGACAGATCCCCCCACTTTGTAAAACAAAATGTATAAATAATATGAATTTAAGATAAAAAAAAACTTTTTCATCCATCAATATGCTCTAACCAGAACTCCTCAGGTGGAAAAGTTTTACTTTCACTGTGTTTAATTCTGTAAAAAAATCTTCTTTCAGGAACCTTTTACCATCCGATTATTAATCGAAAGAATTATGAACAGATGAATCAATCAGTAGAATAATCATTAATTGCAGCCCTACTAGACACCATCAACAAAATAGTCACATCAAATTAAGTTGATATGAAGTTAGAGGCTTGATTTGAAGATTGACTTCCAACATTGTTCTTTCTTGGTTGTCTGCTTTCCTCTCAGTCTGTGGGGATGTTGACCCTGCTTTACTGTGGGTTCAGGGTCCTAATAGGCTCATGCCTTGGTGTTTCCTGGGACGCTTCTGAACCCTCTAACAGATTTGTCTTTATATGAGGTTTATGGTTTGGGTCAGATTGTTGAACAAAAAGACAATTATCCCAATAACACATCAGTTTTAAATATCTTTATGTTTTATTTTGAACACTTATCACCTTTCCTCTCGCTAGTATGTGGAGAAAAAGGATTTCGACCGTCACGGACTTGAGCCAGTCGTGCTTTTGCAGCAGACCATGTCAGGATTAGCCCATCTTCATTCTCTCAAAATAGGTACGCATCACTGAAATACAAAAAGCTTTTACTGCCTCCTTTTCTTTGGTTCCTTTTTATAGCTGAAGTCTAATTTCCTGTGTCCCTTCAGTGCACAGAGACCTGAAGCCTCACAACATCCTGGTGTCAATGCCGAACGCTCACGGCCGGGTCCGAGCGATGATCTCTGACTTCGGGTTGTGTAAGAAGCTGGCGGTGGGTCGTCACAGTTTCAGCAGGAGGTCCGGGGTCCCAGGGACCGAGGGGTGGATCGCTCCGGAGGTTCTTAGCGAGGACTTCAAAGACAACCCTGTGAGTCGGGTTGGACTAGCTTTTTATTTCACAGCACTACTTCAAAGTACAAGTTTTACTTTTGAAAGTGGTCTCTGTGTTCCTTGTAGACCTACGCTGTGGATATCTTCTCTGCGGGTTGTGTCTTCTACTACGTCGTCTCTCAGGGAAGCCACCCATTTGGCAAGTCTCTGCAGAGGCAAGCGAACATCCTGATGGGTTCCTACAGCCTCGACTATCTACAAAGTGACAAACATGGTGAGAAATAAACCTACAGTAAATTCAAATGTGTTTTTTTTGTTGGTTCTCCTCTGATCTGTACTACTGAATAGTAAGAAATTAGCAGGCCTTTTTTTTTCTATTTAAATCATGTTGGGGTTTGCTTTCTTCTCAGGCGACATTGTGGCAAGAGATCTCATAGAGCAGATGTTGAGCATGGATCCCCAGATGAGACCTTCAGCTGAAAGTGTTCTCAAACATCCTTTCTTCTGGAGTCTGGAGAAGGAGTTGCAGTTCTTCCAGGTTTGGAATCTTCACACAACCTTTACTTCCAGAGTTGTCTTCACACCTTCAAAAGCTTTTTTTTTTATCTTGTAAGAACTTATTGCACTTTTTAAGACAGGCTGTATTATAAATCAAAGTTTATTTACAGGTTTCAAACCTTTTTTTTCTGTAGATTAAAATCACGCATACAATTCTGATTTTTTGCAGGATGTGAGTGACAGAATAGAAAAGGAACCGCTGGACGGACCAATCGTGAGGCAGCTGGAGAGAGGAGGGAGGGCCGTCGTCAAGGGCGACTGGAGAGAGCACATTACGGTGCCACTGCAGACAGGTATGATGAGCCGGGGGTCAAAGGTGTAAGCTATGCCACAATTTAGCATCTTTTGAACGATTTGGTCTCTTTATTGAGGTTTATTGCAGCATCGCCTTCTCTTAACTGTGTTTCAGTTTAGATTTTACAGAGTAGAATAGAATAGAAATCCCTTTATTGTTTTACAGTGAGAAAGTAACAGGGACAGAAAGAAAACCTACAGGTGCAAACCAGACTGAACAATCTGAAAAAGAACAAGATTTTAATCGAAAAAAAGCACTTTCTAAACAGGAGGAAAATATAGTACAGTCATACATTTAGAAAACGCTTCAGAAAAAAAAATAGAAATGTTAAAGTTGGAAAAGGAAAAAAGGAAAACAGCAGCTGGTTTACGGAAAAACGGTAAAGTAAGCCTCATTGTTGAAAAACAGATCAGGTTAAAAAACAGTGTAAATAGTCATCAGCATCTGTGGTCATTAAGATATTTATAACACATAATGAGCTGATCAGAAGAGTGTAAGTTATTTTTGATTAGATCAAAAACTCTTGCACTTACTGGGTGACGGTGGGCTCAGCAAAGATTGTAAAACCATTACAGAAGCTGTGATAATGCTCCTCTGTGCATCTAGAGTGTAACAGTCTTCTGCTGAATGAGCCCTTCATCCATTGGGGATGTTATTTCCCTCGTTCTGTTTCACCCCACCTGCACTGTGTCTGTGGACAGAACTGGCCCTCCTTAAATACCTGCTTATACCACATCATTAAAGATGGCTGATACATCAGTCAAAGAAGGTCTTTGTAGTCCTTTGACCATCTGAATGTTTCCTGTCACAGGAAAGTACAAAAAAAAACAAGTGTTGTCCTGAAAAGAGTAAAACAAGAAGAACAATCCAGTATGGGATGTGTTGTAGTTTTTTTTTTTTTTTTATCATCGATCCTCTTTTTGTTTTGGTTTTCCTAAAATAAAAATCTGCAACAGTTTGGGGATTTAAATTAGACTTTTTTGAATCGCTTCAAGCTTTCCTCCACCCTTAATGTACCATAGATCCTGCCCAGATATCACACAAATCTTTTGTTTGTTCTTAGTAAGGACATCCGTTGTTCGTCTGCCAGTGACCCTGTAGGATTTGATTCAGTTCTAGACTCTGGCTAGTATATTACTTGAAGTCATAGGTATCCTTTGGATGCGTGGCTGGAGTCATTTCTTCGCTGAAAGTGATGCTGCTGCTGTCAGCATGTTCATCCATCATGGTTGCTTTGATGGTGTGCTATGATGTTATTGTACCAAATATTTGTTGTTTCTTTGAACCAAACACGTTTCCTCACAGCTCTGGAACATTTAAGCCTGAGTCCAGAATCTGCGCTCAGGCTTCATAATGTGAGGAAGAAAAGCATATTATTGCTGAACCTTGCAAAAGCTTTGACTCTTTTCATTATATGATAGTTCTTCTTTCTAATAATTCATACCAAATATTGTATCCAGGGTGGTTACGACCTTGATATTGATATTTCCATGACTCTCTTTGTTGTGCAATTCTAATGAGTCCAAAACAAAAACTGCTTCAGCTTAAAACCAGAAGATGAGCAGTTTCCTTTTTGTCCATTTTTGGGCAGCATCCAACCTTTATGATGTCACTGTTGTCTCTTACCTTTTAATCTCCACTTGATGACTGTCTTCAATGCATCAGATCATAAGAGCTTCATGTTATGATGTTATTTTATGAAAAATGATCAGGGTTTATTATTATTATTTTATTCTCATAATCAATGTTCTCTTTGGAAAATAATCTGTGGGTTTTATTTTTCCCCTTTGTTAGATCTGCGGAAGTTTCGCTCCTATAAGGGAGGGTCGGTCAGAGACCTTCTGCGTGCAATGCGAAACAAGGTGAGAGTCCGTTGGTTGAAAATAAAAGGTTTTGACTGAAACCAAACTCTTCCCTGCCGTAGATTCATAATTGATCTTGTCTCAACAGAAACATCATTACCGTGAATTACCCGCCGAGGTGCAGGAGACTCTGGGCTCCATCCCCGATGACTTTGTCTCATACTTCACGTCCCGCTTTCCTCACCTCCTGATGCACACCTACCTCGCCATGAGGATCTGTGCACCCGAGAGGCCTTTCCTGCCTTACTACCCCACTGCAGAGCAGCTGCAAAAAACACAGACGCAGGGTTTGCAAAGACTCGCTGAGCAATGCACTCCATCCCAGAGAAGTCCCACATCACTACCTACATTACAAACACAGGAAGAGTCTCATATATCACAGTCTGAGCAGTCATTCAGAGAACATTCAGTATCTTCACACTCTTCTGTTCAAACATGTCATCATGAAGTTCTCGAACACACCACAGCATCTGACTTCCTGTGTGAAAATGTCTCAAAATGGCCGACAGATCCTCTCAGGCCTCTTATAGTCAGTACCTTGGACAACACAAGCAGTGCAGACTGAACCAGTGCTAAAGTGGACCCAGATGAGGAGCCTTGCCTTAAACAGTGGAGAACATTCAGGGGTTTGCTGCTGTGCCATGGGGAGAAGCAGGCCTGCAGTGCCTGCAGTCACCTGCGAGCACAGCAGCCGGATCGCTAACGAAAGTGCCTTCTGCTGGTCTGGATTCAGGGGCGTCCATTAATCGTCTCCGCTCAGATGTCCGACTGCCAACAAGGGGTCATTGGATAATTTCCTGTAGCTGGACTGGGTAAAGAAATGGCTTTTAAATGTTATTTTTATGACACTGTGCAAAAAAAGTGCTCAATGTTGTGGGAAAGGTCTGCAAATGTTGGAACAATTGGGTAGTTTTATTGTGCAATGTGTGCTTGTCTGTAAGAGTATTTGCTGCAGATGCTGTTTGTGTGATTTGTTTGTACAGAAAGATTGAAATTCTGGGTCATAAATCGCTTAACATGGCCCCTGTGCCTTTTTTATATATCTATATATGAAAACCCATCACTGTGCTGCATGGGTACTGATCTTTAAACAGTCTGTGCTTCATGAACTTGATTTCACTTGATGCTGCTAGAATCTGATCTTTGTTGCTGACTCAGACTGTTCCAAAGTATCTGAATCCAGGAAATGATTTAATGTTGAGAATGAGTTGAAAAATGGAGCCAGAAAATGTTAATGTATGACTTTTTTTTTCTCTAAGTGTCATTGTGATGGTGATGACTTGCACATATTAAATTCTATGGTTTTCTACTGCTATTTATCTTGTTGGGTCATCTTGTATCTCAACGATTGCTGCAGGATTTAAAAGATGTAATTTATCTGTGGAATTCTGTCTGAGAAGTTCTGGTTTTATTTTAATATGAGAAACTTATGAGGCCTGAACATTTACCTTTTTCCCGTCAACTCTCAAAAGATTTCTGCTCATCAATAACGCTTTTATAGTTCATTTTGGGAATAAAACTCAAGTTCACTCTCTGTTGTCTATGGTTACCTACTGAGTCTTGAATATAAATAACAGATTTTAGATGGAAGGTGTCTGGGGAAAGGGAAGTCTGCATCTCTGCTGAGAGTTCTGCCCCTGCGGATAAGACAAGTACTCTGTTGTAGGCGAGTTTTAAAAGGTTTTCAATGTTGTTGGCTGAAACGATAAGAGACCTTTATCTCATGACATATTCAATAACTTAACAAAATATGAAAAAAATATATAACTTCCTGTCTCTGGACAGAACTACTGTAAAAATAACAAAAGGGACGAACATTCAGTACAATTCTTGGAGTTGATTGGGTACCTGCCTAAATTGTCTAGTTTTTAGCCAATCAGAGCAGCAGTAGCGGCTTGATTTGTTTCACCATTAGCAGAGTTAACTGATTAATCAAACTCTTACCAAATCCGGTCGGGCAGATGTCTAAACTTTTCATACACGTCACTGCATTTCATTAGTCTGAAACATTTCTGTATCGAGGCCAAACGTATCTACTGGCAAGATGTGTTTTTGGGAGTTTGTAAATCCACCAATCTCACAATTCCTCTTGCTTGCGAGGTAACAGGTTCCCATACCAGTAGAGCAGTCCTAGTCATCCCTATACAGGTATTGTTTTCAAATGGTTATAGTGCTCGTGTTGATCGCAATGATAAGCTACACCAACCCTATACAGGTAGTTAGTATGGGGCTGTTATCTATCCTGTGGACAAACCTATATGACAGAGGTTGAAATGGCTGGGAGATCAGGTTGGACAAATCGATGATAGGCTCAGCCCCTTAATTGTTGTTTGTTATTATTTATTGTTTGGACCTAAGATTAAGATGCAGCCCACGACAAAAAAAATAAATTAAAATGCTGTTTTTAATTGTACACACAAACCCCTAGCATAAGCAGTTTTGCCCAGAGCACCAGCAGGAGCTTTTTATCTACTTAAACTTGAGAAAGAGAGAGCTGATCCAAACCAGAAACAAGCTGTTTTAAACAGCCGAACTAGGACCAGAGAAATATATTTTTTAAGTGTGTTTACTGGCCGCTCCATCTGTTACGGATTTGATTAAATACAAAATTAAACAACAAAGAAATAAACAAAGAAGAATCTTTCCTTCAGTGAAGTTGTGCACTTTCCATTAAAAAAAAAAACTCCACCTCAGTTTTCAGTCTGTTCATTTTGTACATTCAGATAAATGAATAACGATCAAAAATATATAATGTAGTCAGAACAACTGGAAAAGAGGAAACTAGACAGAGTTATCCTTCAGAGTGAATCCACTATAAAATCATAGATGCTTTACTATTGGAGCTACTTCTGGGAGGAAGGGCAGAGCTGATTTCTTCAGCTTGTTCAATTGATGTTATATTTACCCACCACCATTTATAGGGGTCTTTGAAGGAGGAAACTGGACTGACTTTGGCAGTACTCCAAAGGAAAAGCTGGGTCATGTTTCGTTTTTTTTTTTTCTTGAGGCGATCCAGTGTGCTTTCTTTCCGTATTTATTTGTTTCAGAACCGAACTCGCCTGTGCCTCATTGTAGGACAGTTTACAGCGTCCAGCCATATTAAATAGTTTCTTTAGAAGCGAAACTTACTGGAGCAGATTTGTGAGCATGCGCAGTGCGCGCTGCTGACACAGCCTGCAGGAAGACATCAATGGCTGGTACTGCTGCTGCAGGCGGGAAAGGAATCAAAAGTCATTGTTTCTCTCTTGATTCAATGTAAGAAACGCGATAGATGATTCCTCTAATAATTGACACCCAGTTGTTCTCCCTTAATAAAATCCTGCTCCGTGTCTTTCATGCAGCTTTAAACCATCCTCCTAATCCGAACCACGACTCTTCAAATTCACTCGTGAGTATATATTTTTTTGGATAATTAACCTTTGCGTAATCTGTCTGAAGTAATGATGCTGTAATAGTTAGATTGGAAACAGGTATTTCAGCGGCCTTTAATCAATGCTTTTACTTTGTGTTCATTGTTCAGTTTACTCCAAACTACTTATTATTTTCAGAAACTTAACTCTATATGTAAAAACAATGAATAAAGCATCTGTTTTGCATGTTCCACATCGTTGCCTTAACCCAAACAACATTCCTAGTGTGTAGAAAAACTTAAAACGATTTAATAATGACAAGGTAAAACAAGGATAATAGCAACATTTAGAGATGAGCGTGATTAGTCCATTTATTCTTTTTTTCTAAAGTATTAAATAAATGATGGATGGAAGGTTATAAACATGTGAAATGCGTATTTGTTTCCTACAGAATAGCTGATTTCCTTGGCTTTGAAGTGTGATTCATCAGAGACACCCTGGGAGAACAGATTTTCTTTCTGTAGGTTTTTGCTATCACCACTTTAAAACATGTTTGCCAAGTTAAATGAATCTACAGAAAGCTAATAATGAAATTCTGTTGTAACATTTGTGTTTCTCTCTTGCAGAATAAGGGCAATGAGAATGGAATCATAAAACTGAGGAAGTAAAAAATAGAAAAGGAATCATGGGTGAGTTTTATCTATACATGTGTAATATACAGTTAAACAAAATATTTACAAAGTCTGCTTTAAAAGGCAGACAACCATTTGGTTTTACTGTCTGACTTGAAGTTCGACTAAATTTGACCTTTTTTTTACTTCACTGAGTATTAACCAGCCACACCCAAACTTGGACTTTGTTGTTCTTATCAACCACTTTGAAACTCGTTCTGCAGTGTGCTTACCTTCATTTGGAAAACCTATTTGTACCAAAGCTTTTACTCCTGTGAGATAAAGAGCACAAAGTGCTGCTTCTCTCGTGTTTCTATCTATTTTATGATGTGCCCCACTCTTACAGCAAAACATCCATGTGACATTAGGATACCTGCAATTTCACAGATGGGATGTTGTAACCTTTTTTTCAAAATTCAGCAGTGGACATTGTGAATAAAAATGTATTAAAACTATTTACATCTTAAAACAATTAATCAGTTTCACCTGACCACAGGACATGTCTCAAAAAATTGAAATCTGTGTGGCTGAGTGTATTGGCAAAGTAATCAGGGTTTTTACTTGTTTTCGGGGTAACATCTCCTTCCCCCATAAATTGTCCTTCAGCCTCTTAACAACATTACTTGGTATCTATACAAAGGCTTGTGCTTTTTTTTTTTTTGGTATTGAGGTGATAGTCACATTTTTACACTATGAAACTTTCATGAATTAGGCCTGGGTATAATTGCTTGGACAAAGAAGCATAGCACCTTCTCTTCTCATTTCTTGTCTGATTTATTTTAATTTTTCCCTTAAAGCCAAGAGCAAAACTCAGATGCAGTGACTCATTTTAACCTGATGAGGGCACCAGGGAGTTTTATACACAAAAGCAGAATTTCAACAAATTTGCAATGATTTTCTTTTTTTTAGATAATGCAACTTTTTCTGATTTCAATAAAAAAAATACAACTATGTAATTTTCTCACATTTTCTATTCAGCAGAACACATTGAGAAGCCACCTATAAACTGGACTGAATCTGATGTGAGTGCCTGGCTAAGCTCAATCGGAGTGAAGGAGCAGTACATTAAAAAGCTGCATGAAGAAGAAGTAGATGGAAAAACCCTCCTCGCTCTGACTGAAGACTTTTTAAAAACTGAGATTTCCATGAAATCTGGGCCTGCTCATTTAATTATTCAAAAAAGAGACTCACTTCTTCACTCTCAGAGGAACAAACAGCTGGCTAGTGGCAGAAGCTTGGAATTGGAGCAAAGGAAAGCAGTGGAGGCTGCATGTGCAAAGGAATGTTCTGAAATTTCTCTGCAAGACAAAGAAGTTTCCAAAGAGAGTCAAGCTGTTATAAAAGACAGTGTGTTGTCTGCAAAAAAAGACTGCAAACCAAGACCCTTTGATGAAGAAGGGATAGATTTTATGTATGTAAAGCACACAGTGCTCCAACCTGAATCAGGGGCTTTCAATTTGACATCTCCTTGTCATGAATACAAGTCTTTTGCCTTAGCTGCTACATTGGACCGCACAAGACTCCAAGCAAAGTTTGCCAGAGAGGTTTTTAAATTTGCAACTGGTTGCATGAATATCAGATCAAATGGCACAATACACTTTGGCGTGATGGACAGCAAGGAAAATGAAGGATATGTGCATGGTGAGATAATTGGGATCCCGATAAAGGAAAAGGACATTTATGTAGACGCCTTCGACCTTAGTGAAAAAAGCTTCCGCTCTGACAAGGAGCAGGTACTCCAGTGTGTGCGGCCGCCGAGGTTCATTGAGGTTATGGATCAAGAAAGTTCAGAAAAGAGGTATGTGGTCGAGGTCGACATTGTGCCTTTATTGAGCATCGTGAAGAACAAGGTATATGTTGTGCGTCTGCCAAATTTCAAGGAGACGACAAACAAATTGGAGTTTGAGAAAGATGTGATTTTTAGAAGAGTCGGCTCAAAGACTGAACCAGTTAGTGACTTGAGTAATTTCTACCAAGGAGTCGGTGCTCGTGATGCCTTAAGAGATGAAGCGGAGAAAAAGCAGTTCCTTGTTGCTCCAGAGATCTGCCAAGATCTTGGAAGAAAACTCACAATGCTCCTGACTAGTGGGAGAAAATTCATTGAAAAAGACAAATGGTTCATACTAGTCACAAACAAATTTAAATCCAATGACCTCAGTAATATTGACTGGCTGCTAAACATGAATGTGTTCTGTGTCTTTGACTTTGACCCAGATTCAAAGATATCAGGCCTGTGCTGTAGGTACCTCGAGCACCATGCTGCAAACATGCATTTTCTGCAGAGCTACAGGATACCTGCTGGTATGAGCATCAAGGAGTTCACAAACCACTTGCATCTGTTTGAGCAGACTAGCTGGATCTTTTGCAATGGCCGCTCTGATTTCAAAGGGAATGAAACGTCATGTGATGAGATGACCTGGATCAAGACAAAAATGACTTTCCTTCGGGAATCCGTGTCTTTGATCTGCAAACAAGTCCTCCCAAAAGGGACATTTCAAGTCATTTTTCTGCTAACATCCCCTGTAGAAAAGCCACTCCTTCACACCTTTTATGAGTTTTTTACTGACATGGAAGGTCATGAGGACATTATCTGCATCTGTGACTCTGAGAAAAACTACCATAAGTGGCAAAGCTTTGCAGAGAGTTCATGTGGAAAAGAAGCTGTAAACAATTCGAGCATTGTTGGGATGAAAATGAGTCACATTAATGCAACTCTGCAGCATGTACAACCCATCAAAGCACATGTCAGGAAACACCTCCCTGTCTTTGTAAAAGGGACATGTCTTCTTGAAACACAGATAGAAGAACAAATGTACTCTCTGGAAATTCTTACTGTCAACCACTGTGATGAAAGCACCAAAGAATTCATCAAGGAGGAGAAGGAGAACATTGAACAGCAGTTTTACCGAGGCGGGAGAGTCACCTGGCTCAATTTCTGGCTTGCTGAACACAAATATGTTAATGAGGTAATTGAAAGAGATGCATACCATGAGACGTCCAAACTTCTTAACAATGCATTGAAATGTAATATTGATCAGACTCCGGTAAACTGTATAAACATTTACCATCACCCAGGAAGTGGTGGAAGTACTGTGGCAAGACAGGTGCTGTGGCACAACAGGAAGGATCTAAGATGTGCAGTTGTAAAGACTTACCCTACTTCTGTTGTTGCTCAGCATGCTGTAGAGCTGAGAGAATATGAAGAAAAAGACCCTCAGAAGTGCCTCCCTGTGCTGCTCCTTCTTGAAGACACAGACAAGGAATATCTTGATGATCTGAGGAATGAATTAGAGGTTGCAGTAAACATCAAACAAATCCAATATGGAACCCTTTGTTTCATTCTGTTAAGCTGCAGACGTTCCCATGATCCAGAGAAGAGATGCAAAGAGTCTCCTCTACAGAATGTGTCTGTAACCCACAAACTGTCCGATCAGGAGAAAAGAAAGTTTGCGGGAAAGCGGCAAGCTCTCGAGAAACGCTTTGCTCCTCAGTTTATTTTAACATTTGTTTTAATGAGTGAAGGATTCTCCCAAGATTACATTCAAGACTTTGTTAAACATTTACTCCAGGATATTGACCAAAAATCAGTCGTGACCCGTCTCATTCATTATGTTGCTTTGCTGAACACATATGTTCAAAACTCTTTCATCTCTCAGTCTCATTGTGAAGCTTTGCTCTCATTGACTGTTCACTTGGAGAGGTTCCGCCAGCATGTATTTGAAAGTTTACTCAGTGATCAGGCTAAGTTGGTCTTTTTACACCTCAGAGACGAAAAGACACACATTGAATCAATCAGAATCATACACCCTCTTGTTGCAAAAGAGATTCTCCAACAGCTTCTGCAAGGCAAACAGACCCAGAGCAAATTGGCAATGAATTTGCTCTGTGAAAATGTGCTTTTTGAGCACCGATTTGGAAGAGAGGAGTATTTGTCATTTTTGAGACAACTCTTCCTAAGGCGGTCCAGAATAAGCAAAGGTGATGAATATGACAGTTTCTTCTCTCCTCTTATTGAACATGTGTGTGACAATGAGAAAAACCCTAATGAAGCAATTGAGTTGCTAAAGGAAGCTTTCGAGCGTTTCCATCAAGATCCTTTCTTTGCACAACAGCTTGCTCGTCTTCACTACACCTTCGAAAAGTTTGAAGAGGCAAAACACTGGGCAGAGACGGCAGCTAAACAGCTGCCCAATAACTCATACATACTAGACACAAAGGGGCAGGTCTACAGAAAATGGTTCCAGGCAAAGTGCAAAGCGATAGAAAATGAGAGCAAACCAAAGACGGCCCAAAATACAATGGATGCTGTGGAGACTGCTTTGAAAGCCCTTGAGTGCTTTCAAGAATGTGAGAGGGCAGCTGATGCAGAAATGGAAGATGTTAACAGCTCTGGCTTTTTTTCTGAGGTCGAGGTTGGCTGCAGTCTTCTCAGACTGATCTCCTCACTTCAAGTGTTCGCAAACCGAACCAATGGCCATGCTGAATGCATGAAGTACCTGCTAACAGATTACATCCCAGAGGAACTCGACCGTGCCTGGGAACCTTTTCACGGTCGTTTGAAGAAACTTCACAAGACAATGCAAGATGCCCTGGAATGGATTTCAGAGGACCTCAGCTACTTCCAGACAGATATTGGAGATGAAGAAGAGACCCCTGAGAGTCCTGAAGAAAAAATCAGCCATCCACTCACATGGCTGGCAAAGAAATCAGCTGAGTATGGCAAGTACTTCAGTGAAGCAGATTCTGCTTTGCTTCTGCAAGGCCAGAAGATCGAAAGCAAACTTACTCCTTTTCAAAAACGCATGATTATCTATCACCTTGGTGGAGGTAACATAATATCTATCCTCTCAAAACTAGCAGACCAAAAGGATGCAGTACGTCGTTTGGAGCACATCCTTACTCTCTACCCAAGCAACCCATTAAAGGCTAAATTTACTCAAACGGATATTGTAAATTACATAGCAGCGCACATTTCCCTAAACTGTCTGTCCCCTCAACCGCAGAACCCAGACTCTCTGAAAGAGCTACAGGCTCTTTGTCGGCAGTTTCCATCAGATAAAAGGAGATGTCTGCCAACTTCCTTGTTCTTGCTCACAATTTTGTTCTGGCCTGAGGATCATGATACAAACCAAGAAAGAGAAAGCAAATATGAAATTGTGCAGTCGGCCGTTGAGCAACTTGAAAAGGGCTACTGGGCCAAGATGAAAGACATTCCCCAGCGAAAGAGAAGGATTTATACCCATTTTTTCCTGGGAAATGGGAATGGGCTGGATAAATTTGTCCACAAGAGAAAGTTTGACAAAATCACGAAGGGGTTCTCAGTCTCTGAGAAACGCCTGAAATGGTTCAGTGGTGAGGCATGGAAAAGTCCTGAGATTGCCACCATGTTGAAACGTGTTTCTGGATGGACAGAGGATAGGGTGGTGTACCTTGAGGGACCCCAGAAAAGGAAGTTTAATATCCTGCCTCTTTTTGTTCCTTCAGTGCCACATGGTAATGAAAACATCACCTTCTACCTAGGATTCACCTTTAGAGGTCCGGTTGCATGCAACATTCTTGTCAAAAAATAGTTGGTTTATCAAAAACAGATTTGTTACTAATCCCACAGAACTAGCTGATGCACATGTTATCATGATATTAATTAAGGACTGCAGTTCTGTAGGTGAGACATGTTTTTAATAACGTGCAAATGCCTTTGCTAATGTTGTCTATATATTGTATCTGTTTATGATAGATATTTCATAAAAAATGTTAACCATTAATATCTACTGCTTTGTCACTTTGATACACCAATCGTGTCTTTGTAAGCTGAAGAACAATACTTTCTATGGCTGATTAGAAAAGTCCGTTACATTTCCACTATACTCCACACAAGCTTAGAAAGACCTTATTTTGCTCAAGCTAATCTGGAAACTAGTTTGTAAGTGTTGGTCTCATGTCACCGTAAATGATATTGTTTGCATTGAAGATACATCGGAGCCTTTAAAAATCAGTGTTGTTAAAATGCTTATCTGTAATTTATATGTGTAATAAAAACAACATTTTTACATTGATGTTTGTCATTTTTAATCAGCCTTACAGACTAGATTAAATATTATGTATAGAAAGTTAAGTAAAAGTTAAACTGTAAAGCAGAGTAGAACTTATCAGAAAGTGGGAAAAAAATATGCAATTATTAATAGATAAGGTTTATTTATAAAATATATAAATGCTATGCTAAAGTTAAATCGAATGTTTGTTTTTTTTTGCTTTACCTGGCTATAGTACCCTCAAACTGTAACTGAAAAAAATAAATTACTTAAAATAAACTGCATATCTGAACCTTTTAGCAAGAAGTACGATGTTCTTTTAAAACTTTTTAAAATATCCCTTCTAGATTTGTTTTTGTATTGCTAGGATTCCTGTCCTGCAGCTCCTCTTAATGTGTTGTTCTCAACACACCCCTACGTAATCGTCTGTCAAGATACGCTATATTCCGAAAAGTTCCTAGAAGTTATTGGTATCTCAATCTATAGGGTTAATACACTAAATAGCTACTTTATTCTTCTAATGTCTTTAGTGAATTTATGTTTTTATTTTTTTATATATATAGTAAGGTGATAAAACCAGAAATGCAGCCCGAGCTTTAATATATCACAAAGTCGTTCTATCAAGTTGAGGTCACAGCAAACTTAATATACATGTAACCATAGCTGTGATTGAAACATTCGAATGTATTGATTTGGTGGCATGTGTCAAACTTGTATTTAATAGAATGGCAACCTGTCAGAATTTAGTTATATCCATAATCGTATGTATGTCTATGAACAAAAACCAACAAGAATTGCTGTATAACCAGGTCTGGGCCAGAGTAGTGATCACAGTCTAAAGATTCAGCTGAGATAAATGCTATTTCTTTTGCTTTACTTTGCATCTTAAACTTTGCAATGATTGTCCAACTAAAATCCCCTCAAGATTTTTGTTTTGTTACTACCCACCTCTCTCTACATGTATGAGTATGTTGAGGAAGGGTTATTTATATAACGATAAAAGAAATTTAGTTTTTAAGCTTTTTTGTCCTAATGCGCTTGCCTTACTGTTTTTAGCCTGTCAGTTGCTAACTTAGTAGCTACACACTGTTCAGATTAATTAGTTTGACTGATTAGTATTTCAAATATTGACTTTTATGCCGCCGTGCTATGGGTCTTTTTTAGCTCCTCGTAATGTTTTTTTGTGTTAGCAATAACATATTCGACATAGCGGGGTTTGCAAAAACGCCACTTTTTTGGGATTTGTTTGTGTTGTCTTTATGGGATGGGTATTTTGTCTAATATAGCTGTCACCGTGCTCCTCCTTTCACTATCCTTGTTAGCTTGTTTAAATAAGAACTTTTTGTTTAGCATTGAAAGCAGACTCGTTTGGTCCGTTAATTGCTATAACAATGAGGCCACAGCACATAAAAAACTTGCTTATTATCACCTCGGGGTACCAAAGAGTGACATCAACCCTGAAACCTCTAGGAGTTCCAGAGGAACTGGATGCGCCATGGCTCCAGAGAGTCGGTTTGACTGCGGCAGAGACAGGGTGCTGAGTCAGGAGGAGTGTGAGGAGAGGGGTTGCTGCTATGCTCCTCTGCCTGGACCTCCAGGACCACCTTGGTGCTTCTACCCGGCTCTGTACCCAGGCTATAACATGGGACCCCTAACCCCAAGTGAGAGAGGTCAGACAGCCTTCCTGAACCGGGCCAGCCGCTCCTATCTCCCTAAAGATGTCTCCACTCTGAGCCTAGAAGTCATAGAAGAGACTCCCAGCTGTTTTCATATTGTTGTGAGTGCTTCCAATTAAAATATTATAAATGCATCTTTTGATAAAAGCTTGGATAGAAATTTTACACCAAACCTGATTTCTCTGTTTCTTTTAAGCAAGTATGAAAACTAAAAGAGAAAGTGTAAAAAAAATAAGGAACAAAAAAAATCACATAAAATACAATCACATGAAATAAAAATCACCACATAATGGGAAGAATACAGCAGTATATTTCATTATTGACCAACAGTTGAAAATTAGATCAAGTCCCCCTACCTTGACCTGCATTAAAAATAGATGCTGTATTAAAAAATAAAAAAATGCTGTTGTGACAAAGGAGTGCTTCTACCTGTTTCTTTTTATGAAACAATTCAATAACAATTTGAAGTTATTTAATAGTTCATATTGCTTAAAATGTTTGCTTTCTTTCTAAGTCTTGAAAATTTCTGTCTTTAATAAAAAGTTATGAGTGACGAGTTTTCTCTGAAGTTAAAGGACCCATCCTCTCCTCGGTATGAAGTCCCCCTTCCAGCTGGCAGTCCTCAGACAGAAGCGTATCCCCAGGATGTCCTTTACACCACTGAATACCAGCATGATCCCTTCGGTTTTAGAGTGCGACGCAAGTCCAATGGAAGGGTCCTGTATGTATCTCTGTTTGCCAAGCTTTTCTCATCTGCAGCCATTATTGGTACGATGTCATAAAAAAAGATTGAGGTGTTTTGTTTTCCTTCTGAGATTAGCATCAACACCACAGTTGCTCCATTGCTGTTTGCTGACCAGTACCTGCAGCTGTCCACCACACTGGCCTCCTCCCTGGTCTCTGGCCTTGGAGAACATTACACTTCTCTAATCCTGGACCTCAACTGGACTTCACTGACTCTCTGGAACAGAGACATGGCACCACATGTGAGTCTGTTGCTGTTTTCGCAGCGACCCTTCAAGTAGTTTGCTAAATTTTAACAGTATCAGAAACAGTGAGATCCTTGGTTTACATGGATTCTCTGTATAGATCTCCTGCTGTGTATTTAAATTACTCTTTCATCACAGGCTGGCGCTAACCTCTATGGCTCCCATCCATTTTATATTGTGCAGGAAGAGGACGGTTTAGCACATGGAGTTTTCCTTCTCAACAGCAATGCTATGGGTACTACTGTTTTCCTCCTCCCTTGAACTATTTTACAGAAATATGTATTTTAACTCATTAATTACTCATTGACAGGTTTTCTGGAAAAAATATACTTTTTTTGAATTACTAATTAAAATCTTAACAGTAAGACGTGTTCTGTATTCCGCTGTATTCCTGAGTCAATATTGGGGCTGCTGTGGCACACTGGGGGGGTCATTATTTTGCTGTTGGAAAATAGTTTGGTTGAACTCCAACTTCCTCTATTGCAGTGTTTTTCAACCCTGGTCCTCAAGGCACACTGCCCTGCATGTTTTAGATGCTTCCCTGCTTAAACACACCTG
>JAUZNJ010107387.1:0-20467 GCA_034780135.1 Jordanella pulchra | reverse complement strand
TATATATATACTCTTCTATTCTACCATCACTCATGAACAAGACAACAAGATACTTGAACTCTCCTGATTAAGGCACATACTGACCCCAACCTGAAGGGGGGCAAACTATCATTTTGCAGGAACCGTGGCTTTGATTAGTCTGAGGAGTGCATCATGTCACTGATAACCCCTGGATTGAAGACTTAGGCTAAAGGCATACTTGGGCACTAAATGCCAACATCTGATTCTCTTGTAGAGGTCAGATGAGGGATTAACACCTACAAGGTGTCAGAAATTCTCTGACCGACACAATTTCAAACTCTGCACACTTTCTCCCTGAAAAGATCGTGTTGAAGAACACAACACTGCTGCAGTGAAATCGTCCTTCTATCCTGACAGCAGTCAATACTTTATGTATTCAGAAAAAGGAAGAAATAAAAATCAGATGTCTATGAGAGCTGCAAGCCTCTGAAAACTGTGAGCAATCCCTGCCACAGATGCCTTCATCTCTGTCCCTCCTCCTCCGCGTGCACGCTCATCAGGTTTGGCCATGTCTGGAATTATTCACAACACCCCTTCGCAAAACTCGAGGGGTAAGTATTGCTAAAACTAGCATGCTACTTTGAAAGTTACAATAGTATTATAGTTTATTTACAGCTGAATGAGACATAAGGTAGTCAAGCTGAAGTCCAAAGTGTTTTAAAAGAAACGGCTGATTCGGCTCCCCTATGCTTTGTTGAGTTCTGTTGCGAGATGCACGTTCAGTTTGCAGGGGAGGACATACTGTAGCTTTGTATGGAGGAGAAGGGGGTGCTTCTTTCAAATCTTGCTAGCTTTTACCAAACTTACCAAACTTAGCTTTTAATATTTTCAGCCATCCACCACATGTGGTAAAGTTGTTTTCATCCGCTAAAACACCTAGACACCAAACCCCATTGAATAGAGTATATAGCTTTTTAGGAGTAGTATATAGATTTTTCCAGACATTTCAAAGGATTTGTTGATCAGAGAAACAAAATGGTTTTATAACTTATAAAATAAAAATGGATCTCTGTAGAATTGTTGCTGCAGCTCAAAATATGCACTTTATTCTATAGAGGTGCTTTTAATGGTTGTATGAAGCAGGTTAATTATTCAAATAATAGTGGACTTTTTTCCGGTTAAAATGCGGGAAAGTGAGATGTCTCTGACTTTCAAAGACACATAATACCATCTGTTTCAACAATGGCAGCCCTGAGGGGCAGTGATGTTGGGAGAGTGACAGTCTATAAATAACACTGCACCGTGCTGAGAAGAAAGAAAGCTGGATCATCGATGCAATTTCTATTCCCAATAAAACCTGTTCTTGTAGTTCTGCAGGCGGTTCAAGGGAGGACATGTACATCACACTGGGTTTCTGTTACACAGTAATGGAGTCGATCATCACCTTGGGCATCCTCGCCAGACTTGGCAACCTCACTTAGAGCTCAGCAGAAAAGTGAAAAAGAGCTACAATGTGTTGCAAGTTGGAACAGCAGGTGTTGTAATGCTGAAAAATCTGGTGTAGTTGGGCCGGAGGATTTTTTTCAGTAAAGTCCCAGCAAACATCTAAATGTCTTCTGTTATGAGCAAACACAACAGAAAAACAGTTTTTTAAAGATCATTATTTTTATTTGAGCACATTAATTAAGTAGAACTTTTACAATATGGTCATCTTTTTTAGCAACAAACTTTCCAGACATTTTTTGATAAAATATATCATGAACATATTGAAAAGCACCTCAAGTGCTAAAGGATCTGTGATGCCGTGGGCTTGTTTCTCTTCCAAAGGGAAAGTTGTTAAAGTTCCTTGCATCATAAACTCTAAGACTCAGTTGCCAGAACAATTCCTGTTAAAGGCCTGTTGACTGCAGAAGAGAATAGCACCATGGATGATATACAAAGAACAAGATTCAAAGATTCTTTCTCTATTACCTCCAGTTGTGAAGATATGCTGTAGAAGATTGTAAACTGTTGCTGTGTTGGTAATAATAAAAAGTAAGCCTGCCAAAATCTGAGACACCAATAATTTTGTAAGAGACTTTGTCTTAACGGAGAACATTTCCTGTTACTTGTGAGGAGATCTCCACGATAGCTGTCAAAACATTTTGTTTTAAAAACTGAGCACAAGTCCAGTTGTTTCCAATTTAAGCCTGTTTCAAGACAGAATTGCTTATAAATTTGTGTTTTTATGTAAACAAATTGCACTTAAATAGATTTCTTTCAACTAAAAAAACTCATCTTGGGGGGAGGATTGTAAGACTTCAAGAATTTAGATGTCCAAAAAGAAGCAATATAAAGAGACTAAAGATTATTTTTTAAAGGCTTGTTGTTACATAAAGCATCTTTATCTTGTGTTTTATATTATGATCAGATGTGCAGGTAAAGACTTCAGATGTTATAAACTGACATTCTCACATGCAAACTTGGTGCTAATTGAATGTTTCCTTCAATAGAACAAGCTGAGCCTCCTCATCAGTTTTTATTTCCCTCCAAACAGTCAGTTCTCCATAGGACGCTGTCAGAGCTCACACAATGAAAAATCACACACAGTTCCCATTCAGAAGCTGATTAACATGCAAAGGCTGGCGATCCGAATCTAACCACCAGAAGAAAGTGGACAGCCCGCAAAGTCATTTTGAACTTCTGTTGGATCAGCACTTTTACAACTATAACCAATGTGATAAAACAGGAGAAAATGGATCAAGGACCTTTTCAGACAATCCCAACTGTTCTATTAGGAATACATGTTCTTTGGAAAAAATTAGCTTTATAGCTCATCCTATTGTCAAAAACCTCTTTTCATCATCAATCAACAAACCAAAATTTATTAATCAACAATCAATTTGCCCATCCATCCGGTGATCAGTACATCCATATATTTGTTTGTTCTTTTTAATGGATGAACATACTGATTGTCATTTTCCATGCATACATTTTTCCAACATTTACACATAAATCCATCCATCCATCTATCTAGTGTTCTTCTTGACATAGTCCCTCCAGATCTGGGCCCTTCACTGGGCCTCCACTAGGTGGGACGTGCCTGGAACCCCTCCCAAGGTAAGCTTTCAGGGGGCATCAGAAACAGATGTCCAAGCCACCTCAGCTGACTCCTCTCAATGTGAAGCAACTCTACTAACAACATCTTCCAGATGACTGAGCTCCTCATCCTATCTCTAAGGGAGTGACCACAGCCATCATGCAAAGAAAGCTCCTTTCAGCTGATTGTATCCAGGATCTCATATCAGTCATAATTCAGATTTCATAACCATGAGTAAGAGTAGGAAAATAAACCAATCAGTAAATCGAGAGCTTTGCATTTTGGCTCAGCTCTTCGCACCACAACAGACTGATGAAAGGTCTGTATTACAGCGCCAGCTGCACAGATATGTTGATCTGTTAATCTTGACTGTGAACAGGACCCAATGGTTCTTGAACTTCTCTATGATAGGCAGGAACTCTCCTCTGAGCTGAAGGTCAAGAACCATGGACTTTGACCTTGAGGAGCTGATGTTCATCCCAGCTGCTTCACATTTGACTGTGCATAGCCCCAGTGCAAGCTGTAGGTCTTGGCTGGTGAAAGTCAACAGAACCACATCATCCACAAAAAGCAGATACAATATCTGCTAGTCCCCACACCAGACTCCCTCTGGCCCTTGACTGCACCTGGAAATTCTGTCCATAAAGGTTATTAACAGGAATAGTGACAGAGGGCAGCCCTGCCAGAGCCCAAAAAGCACTGGAAAAAGGTATGAGTTACTGTCCACAATGCAGACCAGACTCCTGTTCAGCGTGTACAGCAACCGGATAGCCCCAAGTAAAAGCCCTTCCCGACTACTTACTCCTGGAACAACCTCTACAGGGAACCTTGGCAAAAGGTATGTTGTACAGTAGTAGCGGTTTAAAAGTTCTCCTTCAGACTGAAAGCCAACCAAATGGCCTCCGGTTTCCAGACAACATCCCTCCAAATTCCAGCCCATTGAGTGGCCCCTTTCTGCTGGGAGTGTGCATTTTTACTGTAACTCCACTTATAGGTGTTGCAGCTGGTCTACAACCTGTCATCTTAGGAGTGTGGCCTCACTGACATTATTGTGGGGGACTACTTTACCAAGATGGACCTGTCAGTTACCAACAGAGAAACTGATCTTACTGTAAGTACTTAAGTTTGACTTGTTTGTGTTCTTTAATGACAAAAAAAAAAAAAAAAAAAAAAATGTATTCCAACAACTACCTCATTACCTTAAACTTCTTTCTGTATGAAAATCTAATCAACCCTGATAACCATAAAGGGAAACTAGTAGATCTTGGCTTCAGGACATGTTGGGATTGCACATTCCCATCAACCATTTGGTGTGGCTGAGACAAACACTGAGAATGCCAATCTCATAAGCCCCAATTTTGGACAGAATTGATTCTATTTGTCAGAATAAAGCAGAGCAGAAGGGAGGCTGCCCCTCTGCAAGTACTGTATGTAGATTTACTGAAGACTTGGGTAGAAAACCATTTGCAATTGACCCCAAACAATTTGATTAGTAGTTCTACATTCTTGGATGTTAACTTGTAATCATTTTTCTTCACTAATAACATGTAAACCAGTCCTCCACCTGCTTCAGTGAACTTTCACCTGACTAATTACTTTCCAACCAAGTGACTGGCTGGTGCAAAAGCAGAACCTGTATTTAACATGAGAAACCAAAGGGCTTCATTCCAATTGTGTCATTTTTGAATTATCTGGGTTCGGTCGAAACCCTTCTCTTGCGTCCTAAATTTTTAAGAACAGAAATACGGGTTTACCTTTACAGAACCAAGCTTTTGCCTCATTTCTCCTGCAAACCCATCGATCAGCTCACCTGTCTCATTTATCAAAGCTATCCATGAATGCTCTTTCTAATGCCAACAAGCATGTCTGAATGCTAACAGAGTATTTATAAATGGCAATTATACACGCTGCTTTGAGCAGAATCTATTAACACCAGCTGGGGACCTTAAAACACCAATCAGTGATTGTAAATGCAAACCCTGTTCATACAAGAAAAGAATTCCAAATAGAGCATGAGCTACCAATGGAGTTATGTTGTCTCTCATTAAAGGGGGATGTAGTTTGAATCCGTTAGGCCCTTTCTGCATTCATAATGTTCTCTCTGTAAATCCATTGGTTTTTCCTAGTGTGGTTCCTCCGTGGTTAATTTATAGCATGTATGTGCTTTATAATAATTCTTGCTACATATGATTTCTGAAGAAGTGTAAAAAGCCTCTTTACATATGATTTGTTGTAGCCACATCAACGGACTGAACAAATGCAACCTAAAGCAGCACAACAAATTGTGCTCAAAAGAGTAAATTTAAAGCTTTATCACTTAGGAGTAGAGAGCATTTTCCTGCTGCTTTAAAATTACATTGATATAGTAAATCTGTTGCTTGACTCCATTTTAAATTCACTAGCATTTTTCTCTTTTTCTTGCTCCACTTCTCACTGTTCTGACTTATGAAAATAGCCATTATCTGCTAAAGACCATTCTCTAAATTGGTTGTGGTGACCAAGAATTTTATGTGTTTAAACATGAAAAACTGGTTCAATATCTGTCACCATTACAGTAACGCAGTGTTTTGTTTTTGAGCTGAACCTGATTGATACGTATGGTAAATTCACCACTCAATTCTCCAGAGACAACAGTCCGAACAAGCTGGGTCTATAAGCTTAGAAAACCACTTTAAACACTTATCTCCAAGTTAAGTTAGGTTCTTTATCAGTAACTGTTTCAAACAGTACTTCTTTCAAAAGAAAAGGCAATTCTCTGCAACTGCAACTTTGCCCTGCAACTGGAGGGTTGCCGGTTCAAGCTATGTCTTTCTTTATCATGCGCTTGGACAAGACACTTGACCCACACTGCCTACTGATAGCGGTCAGAGGACCTAGTAGCACCTGTGTATAGCAGCCTTGCTTCTTTCAGTGAGCACCAGGGCAGCTGTGGCTACATAAAGTAGTAACTTGCCTCTATTAGTGTCTGTGAATAAGTGAATAACTGAATGTAGTGTAAAGCACTTTGGAGCCCTCCGACTTCAAAAGGCGCTATACAACTACAGGACATTCACCATTTACATTTGACTAGAACCAGCAGGGTGAATGCAGAAGAGAGTCCCGCAGAAGGGCAAGCTGAGATTTTTTTGGTTTCAAAAGATTTTTAAAAAAATATACAGGCTCCTGGAGCCCGCTCCAGCAAGCATTTGAGAAACACTGGGCTCAAATGGAAATAATATCCCTTCCTTAGGAAAATAAAATAAATAAAAACCTTAAAATTATAAGCAAATGATAAGCAAATGTATGAAGAAATCACCAATTTGCAATGTTGGCACCTTGCCCAAACTAAAATGTGTGGGTATAGAAGAAGGTTCCAACTATTTTCTCTCTATTTACAAATAAACAAATCATTTGTTGAAATGCCAAGTGCAGTGTTGTTTTAGCTGTGTTCAACCAGGAGAAAACCACACGTCTATTTGTTTGCTTTACATTTGCATTATCATATGTAATTTAAATATTAATGTTTGTTTCTCTTTTATAATTTTATGTTCAGTTATTTGCGTGTTGCACATTTCATTTTATGTTCAAATGTTTCTAGCAGATTGGGTTTAAAATAATCAGATGCATTTAAAAGAAAAAAAATACGACATGAAGCTTCTCTAAATTCTTCGCATCATGAATTCATCAACTCCTACTGGAAATATGATGCAATAAGAAGCAATGTTCTGATGCCTCAATTTGCTGTAAAAATATTTAATAATTTATTAATTATATGGTTCATGCATTTCCTCCTCATTCCCATACATAAATAACTTAATTCAGGGTGTGAATACGTTCCCTAACATGCAACACGATTTAACAGGCAACTGTTGAGCAAAGTTTAGGAGAACCACAATCCATTTTTTTTAAAGCACCTTATAATTTTCCTTGTTTGGCCACTTTTTCCAGCTCTCCAAGTCAAAAATAGACTGTATTATTTTCTTAGTGGCTTTGAACTCACCACAGCAGTTAAAAGTCCCAGATGTTTCGCCTTGAAGGAATTGTGCATTTTTCTCCTCTGAAAATGTTAAGTTTTACTTCATCTTGTGAAGGTTAGCTCTGTGCTCAGAGTAAATACAGTGTTTTAAATCTACCGCTGAGGGTCATTAAATGAACTTCAACATCTGCTGTTGCATCGATTATCTCTTATCTCGGGATTTAAAGCTGCACAGGTCGGTTTTACATCAGCACATGGATGAAATGGCACAAAGAAACATGTTGGGTCAGGTAGAGGGATAATTAATACAACTGAAAAAAAAAAATCAATTTGTAATGCAATTACTGTCAAAGCTATAACATTCCGATGCAATTCAGACATGCTTTTAGCATCTATCTACACCACCAAAAAAGCAGTCACATCTAGAACATATCCCAACTTTGTGAACATATTATATTTTTTCATTGCAGTGGGTTAAATGTTGCTCTGCAGCAAACGCTGAGTGACTTTAAGCCTTTTTCTGCTTCTGGCAGACATCCCTGCATTTATTTTCCACCAGCTGACAGCTCAAGACCATAAACAGCAAAGTGATGGAAAAACCTCTCAACACCTGTACACATCAGCTCACTCAATCAAAAAAAATCTAATTTATAATGAAGCATCAGAAGTTATCCAGCAGCACTTCTGTCTAAACCTGCAAACTATAACTTAAATCTTTAGGCAGGACATCGTTTTTCAAAAGTGTTTTTTTCTCTTGAATTGCCACAACACACTTTAAAGTACTTGAGGTTGTTAGCTGATCACCATGGATAATGTACATAATTCCAATAAGCAGAGAGCTACAAATACACACTGCTAGACTCTGAGACAAGAAAGAGCATTGTCCATGCCCACTTCTAAAATTATCTCTTATTCACCCTGGCAATAATTCAGTTATTTCCTGAGAGGTGTCGTGGCCCTGCATTCTAATATATATGGCTATAGCCTCAAAATTCAATTATCGGCAAGCTGCATGAGAAACAGGAAATCAATAAATGTAATTAAATTGCTCAGCCCTCAAAACAGCGAGATGCTGTCATTACCCTTTCAATACACCCCAGCTCCATCAAATCTATCAAATAATGGGATCAATTTATTTGAATTTCTCCCCCTTGCAACAGGGCTTGGCCACAGCACAGAGGTCTAATTATCTCCCTGTTGGTTCCTTTTTTCCTATTCCTCTAAGGTGGAGCAAATTGCAGGGGAGCCAGAATATCTCTGCAGGATCATGAATCATATGGAAAAAAATGAACACATCCAGTGTTTTCTTGGTAGAGCACTGTCTACACAGCATGGTGCATAGGGAGACCCACAGTTGAAGAATATAAGTCGCCAAGAATTGTTGCTGATCTGGTGATACTGTTTAATTTTATCCAAGAATGATACTGAATCTTAAAATGCATGTTTTCATTGTTGAAAGGTGACATTTTATAAAGAAAAGTAGGAGTGTAACATAGCAAAAGATTTCATGGTAATAAAATGTTTACAGTATAGTATAAACATTTTGTTGTTGTTTGTTTAAATGAACATAAAGCTGTTGCAAACTGTAACATATTAACAAATATCTTTGACACATCAACCTTGTACATCAGAACGAAATTAGTCTTCTGCATCCAAACCATCCCCTTGGGATGCAGTGGGCTGCCATTGTACAGCAACAAGGGAGAATTCTGAAGTAAAACATTTTGCCCAGGTACCCAGATGCATGGTCTCTGATGCAGGGAAGTTGCAGTGCTCTGAGGAGTAAAGTGCCTGGATCTAACTACTAGAACACTATCCTTTTTCAAAGTAGCCAACAGTTTTAAATTATCTCAGGCTTTCAGAAAATTGGGTCCAAAACTGAGCAGCAACCTCCGCAAAGCTAGTCTATGTCTGTGTGGTTAACTGGAAGGAATAAATCATTTATTGACATTGACTCCTAGATGTGCTAATGCTGGTCAATTTTAACATATACAAAAATTTTGCCAATACTGAATAGTGGAATATACTTTGTGATAACATTTTGATTGCCGTCCTCAAGCAGCCTCTAGCAGTTTTTCTGAGCTTATTTAGCAGCTCTAAATGGCAAAAAGTACAAATGACTTGTCCAATTTAATGTATCAATCAGGTTCCAGAGATTTCTGTCAGCATCAGTTTATGCTTTCCAGTTGCCAATCTAAAACAGCTACCTTTGTTTGTCTACTGAATGAAGAGGAAAGCTATATTATGTAACAATTCTGCATTAGCCTACTGGTATTTTTAGTCTTCCTGAAAATCTTTAGCTGAGCCAACTTTGTGTCCTACAACCAGGTCACTTAGTACACCTTGGACCAGTAAAGAAAACACACAGAGACTACAGATTCAACACCTCAATTTAAATTCACTCATATTAAGACTAAATATATTCTTATTTTAGGTCAAAACATCACCCAAAATGTACAAAGTTTGCCTAGTGAGCAAAAAGAACAATAGCTATTTCCCATCAGACAAGAACCAAGAAATAGAACCAATATACAATCACATCTAGTAGTCAATGGGAGATAAACGAGTACACGGACAGATCACCATTAGTTTAGAAAGGCCAATAGGCCTAATATGCATGTTAGGGTACTAAGGGAGAAGGCTGCAGTACCCAGAGAGAGCCTGCAAACGGGGGGGTGGGGGTGAGAATACATGCCAACCAATACATGTATACATGTCAACGACTACTGTGGTAAAAAAGAAAAACAAATGTGCAGATATGACAACATAACTAAAACCATTGCTCATGATAGCCTCATGTATAGGTACCAATCTAGTAGTGAAGAGCTTTAGGTCACAATAATCAAATGTTAAATTAAAGTGTAATGAGAGGAGCCTGAAATGGTTTTCCACGGAGTTAGAGTGAAGTACATGCACAAAATAACACATTTATGAACTGTGACACAGAAACCTGAGGTCAGAATAAACATTAATGCAACCTTTAATGTCCACTTAATTGAATAAAAACATCAAACTGCTTTTTTCCACTCACCAGTGACCCCTGGGGGTCCTCAAACTCCACTTGGAGCCCTGAGCTGCAGTGAGAGAAGGGGGTGGGGAGTAGCGGTGGAGGGTGTTTGACTAGGAGGGGGAAGTGGGGTCCCCTGCACTATATAACCATGGGAGCTTTGCAATTGGCTCCTATTGTATACACTGAATGAGCATTGAGTTTCCTTCAATGGATGACGAATTTCTTTCCAACCGCCCAAACTGAAAACTGCGACCAAACCAGTCTGGAGCAGCAACCAAAGTGAAGAGAGAAGAAAATAAAAGAAAAAGAAAAAAAAAGAACACGTTTGAAATAGTTTGCAACTTTAAATTTTAGAGGAAAACTAAAGGGAGAGCGGTTCTGATATAAAACGACGGCAAAGTACTGTTGATCTGGACTGCAGGTACATATGAATAGTTAAATCCCAAACTGACGCATTAAAATGTATTTCATTTAATACAAAGAGAATGGCGCATTTAATTCAGCTGATAGTTGCGGGTCTACGTGAAACCTTAGAGAATTTAGATGTAAAATTTTTATGATGTTAAACCTGCCTGAAAACAAAGCTTCCCCACGAAAGAGATATAGGCTACACCATCGCCTGGCGCGTCTCAGAGCCGGGGAGTAAAAACAGAGCATGAGGACTTTTTAATCAAGAAACCCCCCAAAAATATATATTATCATTATTATTATAAAAATAGAAACAAAAAGAAAAAAATATAGGAAGGGTTTGAAGGCAACGATTGACTGCCTATAGTTATAAATCCGATAGCTCTCCTTTAAGGAACCACAGAAACGTTCCCCCTGCGGTTTCTACCAGCATCTCACAAAAAAAAAAAAAAAAAAAAACTCCCGGATCTCGATAAACATAAAACACAAACAGACAGGACTTAGACTGGACGAAAAGCAGTTATTGAACAGATAAAAAAAAACGAGGCGTGGATCAGTTATGGATATTTTTCTCTTAAGAAAACAAAAATGTAGCTTTTATGAAAGTCTGCATCCAACTAGACAAATACATGTACCCAGTCTTATGCTTCAAGTATGAATAGATAAGGGGCATTTCTCTTCATACAGAAACTTTTTAGGTTCGCTTAGTTTGTGGATGGAATTAGAGCCCCTTGCACCAGCCTCTTATACTCTCTGTCCGGAGTCAGTGCAGCCGGAGGGGGGCAACCAGAGGATGATGCTCTGCCTCCACTCAGAAAACAGCCTGGACTTAATCTCCACACAGCCTATTGTTAGAAACAAGTGCTCTCACCTGCACAGCCGGTGAACAACAGTCCCCAGAGGATGTCCCTTATCTGAAGCATTGTAATGTCTCACAGATACTCTCCTTGAAGATGAAGTAGGGAGCTTCTGGATAAACAGAAACCAGCCTATGTGGGATTTTTGTTTTCCAGGGACGTAAAATAAAAGCTGCAACAGGATGGATTTTTGGTCCTTGTCGCTACCCGTGTTTGCGCCGCGGCACAGTGAATGACAGGAGCATCCGAATCTCGCACCAACTCGCACACAAACGCACTGAACGGTTTCCAGCACGGATCACTCCGCCCGCCAGGATCCAACTCCCCCCTCCCCTACCACACAGACACAGGCAGAGAGGGCGGGCCAAGCGGAGCTGAAGTAGCTGCAGCATCAAAACAAGGCGCGCAGCGGCAGCAGATGGTCACAATGATTGTCTCTGCAATTCCGATTAATAAGATTAGTTACGTGTAAAGTTCTGTAAGTTGCGGAGTAATTAAAAAGGTTACATAGATTTAAGAAAACAATGGTCAACAAATTTATTCCCAGGATACCACCCTCCTATACCTTGGTAGTGTTTATACTGGAACACTTGGATAGAGTACATCCTAATTTATTATTTTGCAATAATTGTTTGTGTTGACACTGTCTGAAAAGGAAAAAACAAGTATAATATATAGCTGAAAACAGTGGGTTTAAAACATAAAGTGCAGAATGCAATTTTGCAACTTTAAATGAAATAAACATTTGGCCTCATTCAGGAAGATAAAATCCCTTCTTTAGTTCTGACCAGCATTGTTGGTACATTGGTGTGAACCTATTTCTTCAATGTCCGAATGTAAACAGAACGTCGTGTATTGGCTAGAAAACCAGTGATTTTTACTCGCTTCTGTTAAAAATTAAGGTACTTATGTTTTGTGGTTTAATGTGACGCATATGGTCTTTTTTGTCTGAACAAGGTAGCTTTAAATGCCTTTAAGAATTACTGATCTGGTAGTTAAAAAAATAGGAGACACTATTTGTGATTTGTAACGTAATGTTTTGTCTAATTTCTTTGAAATTTGACAAGGTTGTCATTTTGAACATATCTTTTAAAATATTTTTTGAGAGATTGATAGCTTCCTGCTGTGTGGCACGGTGGTAGAGCTTTTCTTCATATTTTCAAGAAAATTGGAAAACTGATTCAGATAGTAATATCAACAGTTGTACCATTGATAATAGAAACCTTTCTGACTGATTTTATGAGCCTTTCTCAATAAAGAAGTAGAGCAGGTAATCATAAAATGTTATGTGATTGAATAGCCAGGGACAAATCACAAACAGCCTTTTGTGTTGATAAATTCTAAAAGTGTGATATTTATAGCTTAACAGAGATATCCATTATATAGGCCTAGATATTTAACCATACTGCTGCTGTATGAAAGTTGGAATTTCTCACAATGAGGAGATAAATTTATCTTTAAATTTAAAGTTAGAGATAAATGTAGCCACTAGGTTTCTTCCACTGGGATTTCTTTCTGAAAGAACAGAAAATCAATCTAAAGTTTTAAACAACCCCCTACACTGTTATATGCAGCATGAACTCTAACCAGCATGTTTGTGAAAATAATAAAATAAAATTTTCCAGAAAACATGTTCATCTTAGGTTGTCTTTCTTTACATAACTTGTCCAAATCTAAGTTCTTTTGTTACTGTTAACATATCAAATTAAACAGTGAGTAACTTTAAAAAGTTATTCATTTTCCAAATAATTTTTAGTTGTAGGCATACTAGGTGAATTACAGGTCAAATTGCTTAAAAAAAAATTCCCTGTTCATTTTTAAGGATAACATAAGGTGAATCAAAATTGGATAAATTAAGTGTGGCGGTCCGACCAGTAAGGCACAAGGACAATGGCATATATGAAAAATATTTTCCTTTTATTTTTCCAGGATTTTGAGGACACCTGGGCTGTTTGTGGTCCTCCTGCCCACATAAATAGCACATGTTTTTTTTTTTCTAGATTTTCCTTCAGTGGGGGAAAAACATTTTTCTTTTCCAGACTCTTTACTCACATTTCCTGCTTGACTAGCCTTACTTGGAATTGGAATATACTCCTTTTTTGCAGCTCTAAAAGTCCACAATTGGATCTTCCTATGGGCTGCCACAAGGGGCATCTGCCAGTCTCTGCTGCGTCTTTTGGGTTATGTTCCTTAATCCAAACTTGGAGTTCTGGAGACATTCAGAAATACTGTTCAAGAGCTATGACATCATTTACCTCTTCAACAGCGTCATTTTGGGGATGAACCCATTTTCCATACATTTCTTTAAGTCTCACATAAAGCTCCTTTGGCTCCACATGAAGAGAGCAGAACCTCTGTCGAGAAGCCTCGCTGTTAATTTCATATTGCTGTAAAATAGCAGCTTTAACATTATCATAGTCCATTGATTCATCCATATGTACATATGCACTCCTGGCTTTACCAGTATATAGTGGAATCAACTGAAATGCCCAGTCACTTTCTGTCCATCTGCAAACACAGCCTATTCTCTCAAAAGTTATAAGGAAATGCTCAACGTCATCATCATTTAGCTTTTGCAGTTTTGGTTCTTTATAAAGCCATGTAAAAACTGTGTCACCTGGCTTAACAGCAGACAGTGCAGGTTCTGGTGGTGAATAATCCACATCATCAGGCCTCAGGCCTGAAGAAGACCGGGCCTGAAGCTGGTCTTGAAATAAACTGAACTGGTGTTGGAGAGCCTTAAAGCTGTGATCTTGACGTGTCATTTCTTCCTTCCATTGTGTCTCTCGGGCTTTCTGCTGTCCAATGTGGCTGCAATGAAGGCGTGGGTCCATATCCCACTTCTGACACCAACTGTGGCGGTCCAACCAGTAAGGCACAAGGACAACGGCATATATAGAAAAATAGTTTCCATTTATTTTCACAAAGGCTTTCAAAATCAAATGTAAAAAAAAATACAGCAAAATGGGCCCACAAGAAATCTACTAAGGCGTATCTAACTCAGGATAACAAGCCAAATCTGACCTGACCCAATGAACACAGAGGGGAATTTATACAAAAAGGCTAGCCCACACAAACGAGGAGTGGTGGAGGTGAAGACAAAGACGAACAATGCATAAACATAAATAACCAATTCAAATCTCAACATTTTAACTACAATGCAACTGTAAAAAACAAGAAAACTTAACACCAAAAATGTTTTAGAAGTTATGCTATTAATAGAGAAAGGCAGATTCTTTTACAGCAATCCCCTGCTTCCAGCAGCCTGATGGTTTCCTCCACTTCCTGGTTTGCCTTTCAACCAGTGCTCTTTCCCAGCCAGTCCTTTAAACTCAGCAAACAATAATTAATGATCCAAATAAACAAAAATTAGTTCACTAAATATGTGCACCCATAATAGCAAACAACCTAATGCAATAAACATAAAAAAATGAAATTAAAAATATACTGTGTGAAAATATTTAAATAAAATACTAATATTGGTGAAAAGATTGAGGAACCTCCACATTACGGTAGGGAAAGCATCACATTTTAATATAGAAAAATACATAAACTCTGTAATTGATAAAAGTAGTTTGATTTGTATTATTTTGATTTAAGAAATACCTTCCTTGTAGTAGTGTAGCATAGATGTACACTCAGTTTTTCGAAAAAGAAACCTGAACCTAAATCTGGGTTTGATGCTGAACTGAAAAAAATGTAGCTCTGAGGTTTTATTCCATCATCTTTCCTTTCGCAGGGTCAACAGTTAGAACACCATCATGGGGAGGAAAGGATCTCCGGACTGCTGTGCTCAATCCTCATAGGCTTATGGAGGTCATTTAGTAATGAAAACAACATGGATGATGAAAGTCAAAACTGGTGTTACTTTAGAAGACTCATTTTGGATAGTCACAGAGATTCTACTGATTATGTCTTGTTCCTATAGTTCCAGGTGTGTTATTGTAAGATTCCAGAAATTTCAAAGGGGGAAGGTGTAACTAATTTGGCTTTTAATTAACAAAAATCAAGTATTTCTTTTATAAATACATGTTCTTCCAAAGTCTACTAACATCCCACTTTAATTGGATGCCCCCCCGCTGCTTTATTTAGGAGTTCATAAATACATATGTCTAGGTCCACACACCGGAAGGCAGCATATTGGGTCATCTCTATTTAACTGCAGTTGTTGATACAGGACAAACATGTCAGCCAACGTGTTTTACATCTATGTGATAAGCTAAGATAAAGTGAGAGTCTATATCGCGTAGCTTTTATTAGGTTGGAAACAGTTCATGTGGGAGTGGGGCTTTTGTTTTTTTTTTGTTTTTTTGTGAGCACAGCATGAGCTAGCAACTCTTGAGAGTAGTGCCGTATTTCAGAGGCCGACATGCACTTATGTTTACTCCAAGGATCAGCTAGTAGCTTGGGCTAGCAATGCAGTCAGAGGAACTCTAGCTAGCAGAGTTAACAAAAAACCTGGACCCCAGTATAAACAATGATTGCCTCCATCTAAATCACAAGCAATATTGGTGGGGATGTAGCAGTTTTTTATTAATAACTGCTCATGCAGCTGAAAACATGATGTGTTGCAGAGAGATTTTGCACAAAATACAATAAGCTGCTACCTGTTGTACTGCAGCCAATAGAATGGTGCTATTAATGGCAATCAATGGCACCATTCTGTACCTCATCTCCTGACGGGACACTTGAAATTGTGAAGGAGGTTGACATTGCCACATCTATGACACTCAACGGCTTCTGTTTTCGGTGTCACCACAAGGCCTTTTTTTATTAATTTAGCTCACTGCCAGATGATGAGCTAAATGAATTATGTCTAATCCAGTGTCAAAATTTTACACTCAGGGGCTTTAAGTTATGATTTTATTTTGCTACATTTTAGAGCCTTGGATGTGCATTATTTGAAATTTAATCACCAATAGACTCAAAAATTCACAGTTATACTGTGTAAGGAATGAAAGATTTGAATTTGATTTTAATCATCACCCCCTACTCCACTGATTTAAATAGAAGTTTATCAGAAAAAAACAGAGGATAATTCAATAGCAATTTTTAGCTGTGGATTTTTAAAATACTAGGTAAGGAGAGAGAGTTAGTCAGTTGTTTCTCCACCAGCTCCTTCCCAGCTTCTACATTGATTTCTGCAATGCTTGATTGAAATCAAACACATACCTGTGCAGAGCTGCAGAGTTTGCTTCTTGATAGCCAATAATTTGGAGTTTGGGTCTCTTAGCCTCAGATTTTTATTTTTTTGATTATTTTGTCCATGAAAAAAAGCCTTTCCTCTTACCGTAGTTCAAGACAAGAGGTTATAGCCTGGCTACAATACAGAGTAGCAACATGGCAAAGCAATAAAGTATCTCACCGATTCAACAGTCAAAGCCACTCAATGAAAAATTTTGAGGAGGTTCCAATCTTTTTCATTTTGTTGTTAAATAAAAATGATATTTTGCTTTGGTAAAAGTACTGGTTGAACATTTAAGTGCCATGCCTAATGTGTATTTTTCTACTTTTAGTAAAGAACCCATGTAAAATGAGTTTTTAGGTTTAAAAGTATTTTAAAAAAGCTAATAAAAAAAAAAAATGCCATTTTTATAAAAACTGCCCTAGGAACAGAAAGTAGCTTAGTTTTCCTCTTTTGCTGGATGTGTTTGTAGAGAAACGAAACTGACTTGGTTTAGTTTCGTTCTAAATATAAAAAAAGGATAAGAGAATGAACAGGGAAAAATTCCTTCATGAGCAGTTGAATACTTTTAGAGCACTAATATTCACAATATGATGTTGCAAATAGACATTAAATAGGACTTAAAACAAATCAGCATGTAAATTTTTAATTTAATAAAGGGGAATGGATTGGCAATATTTTGCATCTAAGAATCTAATCCATCCGCTGTAATGTTTCCCAGCCTTCTGTCTCCATCCGTGTTGCTATCATTGTTTTTCTTTAAACAAACAACTGGACAGATTCTCTTTGCGATGATGATTTTCCGTTTGTTTTGGTATGGCTTTTTTGTCCTGTTACTGTCAATAAAAGTCACAAACCAGTTTGAAGAAAGTAAGGAGTAGAAAGTATATGTATTTGTGTTTAAATGTAGTAAGTGAATGTATCACACAGCAAGAGACAGTAGTGCACATTAAGACTACAGGTTAGATTTAATGAATTTAAGGCACCCCAAACCTGGGTATTTTCTGTGCCTTTATTATCGTCAGCCTTTTTATCATGCCAATAGGAAACAGAAAAATATGTCTTTAAGAAGATGACTAGATTGCTTCATTCTTCCATGTTGCACCTATGTGTCGCCATTGCCTCCCACCCTACCCCACTGTGTTCCCGGGGCAAACCTCCGAGGGTATTTGAAGAAAGAAATAGGTTGGAATCAGGGCAATCTAAAAGTATGACTCTGAGTTTGTGGGTTAGACTGGGACCTTATTAATTTCACATTCAGCATGTTATCCAGTAAGGATTGTATGTTTTCTTGCCTTTAGATTCTCTGTACTGTCTTCTGTTAATGTGAGCTGACTAAATATAAAGTATAATTAACAGTATAGACATATGAAGGAGAACAAACAAATGAAAAAAAAAATTACATGGACAGATTTTTAGGTACCCTGTTTTTTTATCACATCATTTGTGATGATTATATCAGGAATGGGCTTGTCAGTAAAACTCAGGTACAGACCTCCCTTGTTTCTATAAAGCAAATATTGTCAAAACCTACTTGATATATTGTTTGGTATTTTTGTAAGTCCTTTGTAGCAATGTTTTTCCAACCCCACTCAAGGCACACTGCCCTGCATTTCTTAGATGTTCCACTGATTTCACACAGCAAATCTCAATTGATGGCAGATTAACAGACTTTGTTGAACTGCGATCATCTGAATCAGGTGTGTTAAAGCAAAGGAATATCTAAAACATGTAGGGCAGAGTGCCTTGAGGAGCAGGCTGAAAAGTACTGCTGTGGAGGATACCATGTATGCAGATTTTATTTAAGACTGATTCCAAGACAGAGAATAAATCTGCTGTCTGTGAGACAACAAAAAATCTATACCCATCCTCTAAAGATCAATCAAAGAGATCCTGTGACCTGTTATTCTCAGAGGCTCCTTCCTCCATGGGTCCTCTGTTCCGTTTAAAACACAAACAGAAGCCTTTCTTGTCAGTGTGGTAATTTCTAATGTCTTTGTTGCACTGCAGCATTACATACTGTTCACCGACCCCACCATGTATCAGATATATGGTTTAAGTCAATTTTTGACGGATGACTGAGCAAAATGCATCAATTTTTAGAATCAAGATGAGAAAGTAAGGAAGTCAGATTTAGGGGAAGTAAAGCAGATTTGGTACATTTCAAAATAAGAAGTAAGGCAGAAACAAATCCAGCATGAATCTGTCATGTTCCGGGTCCCTCTGCCTCTTTTGTGGGTTTTGTTTTCTGCTTGCTTTGTGCCCCCTTCTCCACCAGGTGGCACCAGGTTCTGGATGGAGCGCGGTGTGGCGTCTGCCACACAGCTGTGTCCCATCAAGCCTCATCAGTCGGTGCATAAGAGGAGTCCCCTGTCACTTCATCAGAGCCAAGTGTTTTGCCAGTAATGGTATCACTAAGCCTCCAGAGTTTGTCTTTGTGTTTTCCTCCAATTTGCCTTGAGCTTACCCATAATCTTGCTTCCCTGTTGCCTTCAGGTGATCCTGCGTACGTCTAGGATGCACCGATCAGACCCTGGCTGTTCCTCAGTTACCAACGTTCTCCTTCATGACGCCGTGGAAATTAAGCACTGGTTGCCCGAGCTCCAAGATTCTCCTTTCCCGTTGCCTTCAATCGTCCTTGGTTCCCACGACTGGCAGCCCGAACACTCCTCTGGTTCTATGTCAGATTTGAGCCGACCTGTCCGCTCCCCCACTGCACTCCTCCGTTGTTCCTGGACCACAAAAGAGACTCAACCCCGGATCATCCACACTTCCCTCCAAAGACTCAAATCAAACTACTACCGAAAGAGCGAGAGAACAGACCTATTCAGTTAAGCACTCCCCATTCCCACTGTTCTTGAGCTCACCTCTCTGCTTCCTCCCTCAGTGATTGCTGCTTCCAGCGACAGCCGGTTCCCTCTGGCCCCGGTTTCGCAGCAGTTCCGCCTAGCTTCAGTTAATTTAATAAATTCTCTTAATCTGACTACTCTCTCCTGTCGTGGTGTTCTGCATGTGGGCTAAGCAAATAAAACACGTCATGACAGAATCAAATGAGGACTGCTGCAGTGGTTCTCAACAGTTTTGAGTTGCAACCCCTTATTTAACATGCACTGCTGTCCATGACCTGCCATCCCAATGCCCGATCAATTTACTTATACGCCAGACTTATACGCCAGAGGCAAACCCTCTGATCAGACTGACAATAGTTGTTACATTCCATCATTTTGCAGTTAAAATGTGAACAAATAAAGAAAACTTTATATTCTTTTAAGCTTCAACAAAAAAAGCAGTCCGTGTTTAAATGTAAAGATTTTTGTTTCTGGAAGATTAAACATATTTCAGTGCAGAAAAGGTCTTTTCGCACAGATATGTGGATGCAAATGTAAACAATGCATCAGCTGCTTCTTTTAAAAGTGCTGTGTACTCTGTTACTACAGACAACAAGAACTCTTCCAGCACGCATGAGGAGAACTAGCAATCTGTAATGCGCGATCAGAGGAGAGATCAAACTGGACGTCCTACAGCTCTGATGACAGGTGAAGCGCAGTGAAGTCTGTTGTATGTTTCCTGCATTTCATAATTTGGTGAATACTTATTGAAACTTTCAAGCAGGCTCCTGTGGTGAAAGTCAATAATTCCTTAAAACTCAACAAATAGACTGAATGGCTAGTACTTTGTTTATTGCAGGTTTTTGCTGTTAAAATGGTCATTTGTAAAAATAAAATAAATAACGAGCTCATGTGTGCTACTTTTGTTTCAGAGATATTAAAGATTATTTTGTAGATCATACAGAGGTCAACCATCCCCCCTTCAAGCTTCAAATTGTCAGGAAGCAGGTGTGGCGGAGGTGGTGAGGCAGAGGCAGGACTCAGGATGCGGTGAAAAATTAGGTTTTTTAATAAGTTTAATGATGTTTTTTAATACCAAACGTGTACAGACTTAGACTTAGACAGTACTTTATTGATCCCTTGGGAAAACTCCCTCAGGAAATTAAGGTTACCAGCAGCTTAAA
>JAUZNJ010107376.1:0-20467 GCA_034780135.1 Jordanella pulchra | reverse complement strand
ATATATGTGTGTGTGTGTGTGTGTGTGTGTCTGTATGTATATGTGTAAATCTAGCCAGAGGTATTACACAAACACAAAGGTTTTACATTAGTGTAAGAAAAACAGTGTTTTAGAGTGTGTCAGACCTAAAACTCAACATTGCCCTATCAAAATGTAACTTTTTTTCTTTTCCAAGTAGATATCTGCTCCACCAGGTAAGTAAATAAGAAGCACAAGCTATCAAAACCTTTTCAGACACTCGTCTTTAATTTGTTACAAAGAAAAGTATGTTTGAAACCCTCTGGAGGAATCAAAACTCATATTTTCCAGAAATTAACTCTGGTAGTTACCTTTGATGTGGACTATTTACATCTGAAAGAAGAAGAGTCATATCTGGGAATCAAATGACTTAAAAAGATTGAGTTTAACTGGTGACTAAATTACATCCATTAGCAATACAAGCTAACAACAATGTGAGCCCTAGAAATTGCAGAAATTCAGATGAAGCTGTCCGATCTGGAAGCCAATGATCACCAAGACAGTGTTAAAAGGTTTATTAGAGTATGTATAGTCTGAAACTATGCTATTAAAAGCTGTATATTAATTAAACAAAAGTTTTAGAGTGCAGCTCCACATGGTCCAAAGAAGATTTCGGACAACGCCATCATAAGGCCTAAAAGTAGCTAGTAGGAGGGCATCTGTCAAAGGGCACAGTCTGACACCCCCTAATGTTCACTGCTTCCCCTTTAAAAACACTGGGGCCTTTGGCAGCTGTGTTGCTCCTCTGGTGTTATTTCTGCTGCTTTCAAAGCCTGAGCTGTTCTTCACATAAACACATGCTGCTGTCATGGTCTGGGGTTCTCTGTTACTCTGCTGTGGGTTTTTTGTTCTCCTGTGCACCTGTACTTCTTCCACCACCAGATGGCGCCAGGTTCTGGTTGGAGTGCGGTGTGGCTTCCAGCGGCACAGGTGTCACCCATCTAGCCTCATCAACTCTCTGCACTTAAGGAGCTGCTGCCAAGTCATCGGTGCCAAGTGTTTGCCAGCTTTTGGTACCACTGAGCCTCCTGAATCTAATCTCTGCGTTACCTCCTCGTTGCTCTGAGCATCCTAGTAACTAGTTTTCTCTGTGTTATTCCTCGTTGCCTTCAGATGATCCTCTTGAGAATCAGGATTCAACGTGTCGTTCCTGGCTACCTTCCTGTGTTCAAACTCTTCCTCCTGAAGCCGTGGTTCTTACCCACGGGTTGCCCGAACCTCCAGAACCCACTCTCCGTTGTACTACTGGAACTACTATTTCCCACGACTGGCAGCTGGATCGCTCCTTAAGTCTCTGACCAACCTGAGCCAACCTGTCCGTTTCCCACCACAGTCCTCCGTTGTTCTTGGACCCACAAAGGAAACTCGAATCCCGGACATCCATTTCCTTCTCCAAAACCCGGACCCACTCTCCTGATAGTAAGACTCATCCTTACTCACTTCTACAACTCTGGTTTCCGTCTCCCCTTGAACTCACCATCTGCTCTCTTTTCCCAGTGACTGTTTCCAGACGGTTATTCCCTTCCTGGATCTGGCTCACGGCACGCTCCCATGTTGCTTCTCTTAAATAAATTATATTTAACTGATTCTGCTCTCTTGTTTTTGGTGTTCTGCATGTGGGCTTGGAGCTTAAAAAAACCATCATGACAGCTGCTTTATTTTTATTTAAATTTCCCCTAAAGTTAAACATGTAGTTAATGTCGATTCACACACGCACACTTGGCCAATAAGCTCATTCTTATTTTTTATTTTACAAGTAAGGAGAAACAGATATACATATAAGAAGTGTGGATATATATTCACCAAATGATGCTTTAGAATACTGTGTGTGGAAGATTTAAAGATGTATTTTGGACTCTTTGGACTCTGTTAAATCTGCAGATTGAGTTTATTAATCAGTAACCAATGCATCAGAAAGGTTTGTTGTCAGGACTGTTGGAGGTCAGTGTGACACTAACCTGACACTAAACTACTTTTATTGTTGTGTCAACTTTCTGTTCTGCTCCAATACTCCCAACTTTTTCAAATGAAAGGTCATAGTTCACTTCCTCCTCATTCTCCACTGAGTCTGAGGCCTGGTCTGTGACAGCACTTTCAATAGGGAAAGAGATTGTACTGCTTCATCTCATTGTTAAACATCGGAAACTCAACACATTGAAAGTGCCACTATTGGTAACCTGCCATTGTAAAATTATCCTTTAATAAGATGCCTGACCACCTGTAAAAATTTTACTGTTAAATATCATTTCAAAAGACCTGTTTTTTTTTCTTTAGTTTGGATTGATTTTGAAAAAAGAAATGACAACCACATGGATCCTTTGATGGCGAGTTAACCCAAGGACTTGATTAATGGATTCTAAGAAAAATAGAGTTTGTAAGAGACTCCTATTCTATTTCTCCTTCATTTGTTAAACCTGTCTCATCTTTTCCTTTCACACCTCGGGCTCTCTTTGAGGACAATCTTTTGTTGCAGCGTTTGTAGCCGAGGTCTTATATGCCTGGCCCACATCAGTTACATCTGGGTAAATGGATAGACCAAAACCTCTTGGTAGACAATGAGTAAAGACAGAAAGGGTTGAATTTAAAAGAGAGCTGTCTCATTTTTTATGACATATCAGGAGGCTAAATGTTTTGAAGGCAATTTATCTGTGCAGTTGCTGGTTTATTGAAGTTTTTAACTCCTGCAGAAAGAGAAGACACATTTACTGCTAGGTAGGTAGGATAGGTCAACACCAACTGCAGGTCTTTAAAGAAGAAAAGAAAAACAACACTGAAAGACAGCAAGCTATTTTTATGGTTTTTATTGTGACTCAAAATGTTTGAAGTGTTTGAATATCACGGTTATAGCTGTCAGGAGTACAAAATAAAGTCTTGATGGAAAATGCCAACTTCCCAGTGAGCTTTGAAGACAGGTAAAGAATCTGTCATATTTCCTACATGTCATTTTTTTCTTCAATGTTCTTCAGAAGTACTTTTTAAAGAACAATGGCCTAATTAGATAATATATATAGAATCTATATCTATTTCATTCATTTAACAATCATCAAAAAACTAAAGATTTTAAGAATTTTCTCCAGATTCTTTCGTCAACAATAACCTAACCATCTAGTCATTGCATGAAAAACTCATCTAAACCAAATGTTAAGCTCGGAGGCTCCTGTGCTAACACATACTAAAGTGCACCAAATTTATAACTTCTCTTTAAACTTAATCTTTCTTTATTTTAAGCTCACAGGAATAAACACATTTTGCATGTTCAGACACACAGGTCCTCATTTTGCAAATATGTAGAAATCTGGGAGTTCAGTCTGTAATTTTCATTCCTGTTTTATTTTTGAGACATTTTGCTTCAGTTTGGTTTTATTTTTTACTGCTCTACCAAACAGTAGCAACATTCATTATTTTATGCTTCTCAGCCACATTCTTGTTTAAAATGTATTTAAAACACACAAGACCGTTCCTGTTTTACCTCCAGAAAACTGGAGAAATGTCATGGTGTCAGCAAATTGTTCAAATTTCAAAGACATTTGGTCATGCAACTGCTGAAATCAAAAACATCTGTGACTGCATTTCTGACAGTTCACCTGCTGAGCCTCCAGATGGCTGTAAATCACGAGCATGGGAGCCTCAGGGAGGAAGTGGAGGTTCTCTCCAAAAGCCATAAAAACAGAACCTTTTTAAACTGACAGTAGAAATCAGAAAACGCAAGATAACTCCGACTTTGTCTGGATCTCGGCAAAACGCTGCTACAAATGATATCCTTTTAATTTCATGAGTTGTATCACCACATAAGCTAAAAGGTTGCATTTTTTCCATCCACTTTCTGCATAAACCTTTAAAGAAGGACATCGAGTTACTTTGAATTGTAGAACCAAACTTTCTTTCCCATTTTATTTGCTAAACTTGCTGTAGTGTGGTTAAAATTAGATAATAATCAACCTTCACTGATCCACAGAAGAACAAGCTTCCAAATAACCAATGATAACACAAAGGCAAAAGACTGATCAGCTTTCCTTTTAGTTTTTTCTTGTAGTTTTTTGCTCCTTTTCTGTGCTTTTTTTCTTTAATCCTTCACCAGCAAAGTAGTTAGTGAGAACGATCAAGGTGGACTGGATGGGAACATTTTACTACCATTTTCTGTTGGCCCAGCAAAAGTCCCTGCCTAAATCTAATAGGGAATCTGGGGAGGGAGTAAAGATTTGGCTGATGGCAAAAAGGCATCACAGACTTGGCACACATCTCAAAGGATAAATCATTGAAACAGCAAAAATAAGAAGAGTTTAATCACTGTAATGCCAAAAAATATCTTAAACTTAGCATTGAGATATACTATTGAATATTAAGAGTAAACAAAAGTTTTCTAACATTGATGGTTTCCCACTGTTTAATCATCCATTGGACAATGTTTGTCCTGTTTCCTATTAAAAAGAAAGGTCATGTTTGAAGGAAAATAGTTTTAAATCTAAATCTGCAGGGGGGATAAATAATTTGGGTACCAGAGCCCAGAGAGTGCACTGATCAACGTGCCTGTGAAAAGGAAAAAGACCCAGAATGTCACAGATCAGCGTATCTAGCAGAGGCTGAGATAATAAAAAGTTTAGGGAAAACATTTAGTGTTGTTAATTGTAAAATAATTGTAAAATGTTGCAACTAAGTTTTCTGTTGAGCTGAGTTGCTTCTTACTCACTGAACGTCTTTGTGCAAACTTGATACTTTACCACATGCACCAAAATATTGGTTCAAAAAAAGTGAATAAAAATCTACCCACAGTCTCATCTTCCCTCAGTGTGGACCTGCATTAATCCATTTTAAAAACTTTCAGGTGTTATCAAATTGCCGGCTGATCCTTTCAATAATTAATGCAGAAAATCACTGAGGAATCCCAGGAAGAAAGATTGAGACAAGGATGTTAAATAAAAAAAATAATTGTAGCTAAAACAGGAAGAGTGCAGCAGATAAACAGTGTTTCTCAGCTGATCTGATCCTCCTGCTGTCAGACGTTTTGACACAGAGCAACAGTTCAGCTGGCAGTGAGGCTGAACTGTTGACTTGGCCTCCAGCTTGTTCGATTCCTGCCTGGCCACAACTATGTCTCTTTCCAGAGTACATCTGTGTTTAGCGGTGAGGAATTCAAATGCTGTGACCGCTGCATATGTGTATAAGTTTGCATGGGAGGGTTTGTGCATGTGTTGGTGCACCAGGATAACATTGTATGTCTGCATATGTTTTTTTTATTTTCTTTTTCATAAATTAAGAGGTTATTGTTATCTATGAACAAAATTAGGTTAGACTCAGAAGCTTATCATGGCCATAAAGGTCATATTCGGGCTTGGACTTTAGTAATGTGTTTGGACAAATCTTTTATCTAGCGTGAAATTATCAAATGTTAATTTCCTGTAAAGTTTAGAAACAAACTGTATGAACTCATAACCCTGAAGCTTAAATGAAAAAAAAAACAGATAAACATAGTCAACCAAAGTGTTATGATTAAAGATGATGATGGCTTATTTATTTGGTGTAAATTATTTACTATGTTTGAAGGAGTCAACTTAATTTTTTTAAAGCCTAAAAACACAACTAACTACTAGGCATGGTGGTGATAGAAGCATGATGAAGGTCTGTTCATAGGATGCATATCGTATATTTGGCAATCTTCATATTTCTAAAAATTCAACTTGATCCAAATGTTATGTTCTGATTTAGTTTCAGTTTATTTATATAGCACCAGTTCTCAACTCATGTAATCTCCTGGCACTTTACAGAGACAATTCACTCATCCAGTCAGATTGGTTTAAAGTTTTTAATCTAAGGAAAACCAGCTGGTTGCATCAGTCAGTGACTTGCAGTACAAGCTCTGTCTGGATAAGCCTGTGGTGACAGTAGACATTTGCTTGCATTTGTTGTTGACTCTTCAGCAATCCCTCACACCTAGCACGCAGGCAGCAACAGTGGTGAGGGAAAACTCCCTTTTAACTGGAAGGATCTTCCAGCAGAACCAAAACCAGGCTCAGTGTGAGCAGCCATCTGCCGAGGCCAAGTGGGGCTCAAGAAAAGAGAAGTAGACATACAAAAATACAAAAGGAACCTCTAGGTTTTTACATCATGATCTGAGGTTAATTTAATGCATCCAAATTAATTAACTGAACAGCTTCTTTTTCAGAGATCCTGGTCCAAAGACATTAACCTTTGTTTTGTCAGCATTCAACATTATAATAGATGAAGCAATTCCAGGTCTTTATGTCCTCAAGACAAGCCTAACACTAACAATGTGTTAGTTTCACCCACAGTGGAAATTAATCCCATGCTTTCCGACAATTCTACCAATTACGAGTATAGTTATATATAGTAAAGGGAATTGAGCCTGGCACTAGTAAGTGTGGTAACCCTGGAGCTTGAGGAGCATTTATCATTAACATGAAGCTCTAAAAACCTCTTTGATATGGAGTTTAAATGACAAAACAAAAAAAGTTTTTTTATTTAATTATCTGAGATCAATTTAATGCCACCCAGGTGAAGGGACTGACTAATTACCTTTTTTTTTACAGAAACTCTGGTCTGAAGACAAAAACATCTGTTTTTTCTGCATTCAAAATCAGAAAGTTCACAGTCATCTAGGTTTTAATGTCTTCAAGACATGCATGTAGTCTATGTAATGGATTAGTTTCATCAGGATTTATAGACAGATATAGCTGAGTATCATCAGCATAGCAGTGGAAATTAATCCCATGGTGTCTGATTATTCTACTGATTAGGAGCATATATATATAGTAAAGAGAATTGTTCCTAGCACTGATCCCTAATTTGACAAGTCATTAATCACCTTTGTCGGTTCTGTCTTAGTGAAGGGATTTGCCCTGAAAGCAGTCTGGACAAACTGGACAAATAGGACTAATGGACAAATGGCCATTCAATACAGCATGAGTAGCTTTGAGAAGCCTTTCTTAAACAAATTTGCTAAAAATTCAATTCAAATTCAAAAATACTTTACTTATCTCAAAGGGAAATGACAGTTGTAGGAGCTCCTATTTTTGTTTTCTCTTAACCAGTTGTTGTAGGTGTTGATGGCTGTATGAAGGATCTTCTGTAGCAGTCTGTCTTGCACCGGGTCTGGAGAAGCCTCTGACTGAAGACACTCTGTTGTTGTTTAACAATCCTCTGAAGAGGATGCTCGCTGTTGTCCATAATCATCTTCACTTTATAAATAATTCTCCTTTGTGAAATAATCACCAGAGGTTCCAGAGGAGTTCCGAGAACAGAGCAGACCTTCTTTATTAGCTTGTTAAGCTTTTGTAAGTCATTTACATTGATGCTGTTACCCCAGCAGGTGATCGAGGAAGAGTCACAACAGACTTATTGACGATCTATAGCATCTTTTTGCAAACACCAAAAGACCTAAGCTTTCTTAGGAAGAACAGTCTGCTCTGTCCCTTCTTGTAGACGGCTTCATAGTTGCGTCTCCAGTCCAATCTGTTGTCCAGGTGAAAACCCAGTATTTATAATCCTCAACCACCTCCATATCTTCTCCCATAATGTTAACAGGATTTAACTTGCTCCTGTTTCTCCTGAAATCTACAATCATCTCTCTAGTTTTGTTGACATTCAGGATCAGATGAATGTTTCCACACTATGCCACAAAGCTGTTCACCAGCTCTCTGTACTCAGCATCTTGTCCATCTTTGATGCACCCCATGACTGCAGAGTCATCTGAGTATTTCTGCAGGTAACAGGATTCTGTCTGGTGCTGGATGTCAGAGGTGTACAGAGTAAAAAGGAATGATGAAAGTACTGTCCCCTGTGGTGCTCCTGTGCTGCAGACTACTTGATCAGACAGTTGACCCTTCAGTCTAACAAACTGTGGTCTGCTTGTCAGGTAGTCTTTGATCCAGACAATGGTTGATGCCTCCATCAAAGTCTTCTGGAGTTTCTCAGAAAGTAAGTCAGTCTGAATCGCACTAAAGAAATCAAAGGACATGATCCTCACACGTCTGCCTGCCTTGTCTAGATGACAGTGGGTTTGTTGAAGAAGGTGTATGATGGCGTCCTAAACTCCCAACTCCCCAGCAATAAGCAAACTGCAGTGGGTCCTGATAGCTGCTCGATTGTTTGCTGAGGTGAACCAACAGAAGTCTCTCTAGGACCTTCATGATGTGGGATGTCAGGGCAACACGTCTATAGTAACTGAGGACTGTTGGGTGAGTCTTCTTTAGTACTGGAACAAGGCTGGAGGTCTTCCACATCACTGGAACTGTCTTCTGGTTCAGACTAAAGTTAAAGAGGTATTGTAGGATCCCACAGAGCTGCTCTGCACAGACCTTCAGGACTCTGGGGCTGACAGTATCAGGACATGGTGACTTATTATGATTCAGTCTTTCCAGTTGCCTCTTCACGTGACTTCTAGAGAAAGACAGGTTCAAGGCAGATGGAGCAGGTCTGTGTTCTGATTTGGCTAATGACAAACTCATAGAAGCAGAAGAGCCAATGGCAGAGGAGGGCAGGATGTCCATGTGAATGTGAGCTGGAGAGAAAGATGCAGAGCTTGTTACAGAACTGAAAATGTTAAAAATGTATTCAGTTCATCGGCTCTATCAAGACTTCTATCTGTCTGATCATCCTTCTGCTTGATCCCTGACCACACGTCTTTGATTTTGTTCCGCCGGAGCTTATTTTCCAGCCTTTGTTTGTAATTAGTCTGTAATTTGATCGTGAGTTGTTATCTAGCCAACACTTTTTAAATAAAGGTGTAACCACTCCTGATTAAACATATGTAAGAAAAAACTCCTGAAGATAAGAATAATAGACAGGGAAGAAGTTGTCGAGTCACTGTCTTGTAGAAAGGGTGATCAGGATAATGCTAATAAAGTTCTTATTCATAAATCATGTATCTAACATCACCAAGCAAAGTCAAGCTCCAGAGAAGGGATGGAGCTCCCAAATAGATGTCCTCCCACTGACCCTGGTCTGTGCCACTTGCATGCATGTGCTATGGGAACGTCCTTCTATGTTCTTCTAAAACCTGAAGCTTAGATCTTAAAATTTATGCAACTCCGTGTCCCTTGCACAGGACAGCGTTTATTGTTGACTGCCCACACTTTTAAAGTTTTCCTTCAACCCTTTCCTGCATTTTCACTGTCTGCCTGCTGGTCAATACTTAGTCAATTTTTGTTTAACCTAGTTTGTTTCTGTCCACTTCTGCCTCACCATCCAGCCTGGCAGAGAGTGACTGTTAGCAAAGACAGGAACCCATGGTAACGTCCAAACATAAATATAAGCTGCTGACTGTGAGTAAACCCCTCATCATTCTGTCTTAAATGTGTCAGAGTAGATGAAGATCCTTACCAGGCTAAGGGAGGATCACCAAGTGTGGTTTAATTAAATCTGAATCCATCATTTTTGTTGGGATCTGAGCAGTTTGTTAGAGAACATCAGTAAACAAATATTAGGTCATGAAGACCAAGGAACACAAAAGAACACAGAAGAACAATAATGAAATTGTCTCAGGGAACAATCATTAAATTAATGCTTGATGATACATGTGAAATTTTGAGTTCATACATGTAGACGTACCACAAGAAAGTTGGTATGGCATGGTCCAAAACCAATCAGGGAGGGTTTCACTGGTGGATCATAATGTATATTAGAGGAAGGTTTACTACTCCTTGATGTCTGCAACCACTTTCATATGGAGGAAAACGTCACTTTTTCTGACTTATATTACATAATTTCTGTCAATTCTATTACAGTCTTCTGATTCTTGATCCTTGCCACCTTGTCCGTTACAGACTGCTTTGAAAAATGTAAAATAATGCCAATTTTATAACTAATTATATTTCTTAGAGACAACTGGAATTGCAACTGCTGCCGCTGCCTTCAGGTCCTTTAGGTCACTCCCTGTGTGTCAAGCCAATAATACTGCTTATCATCCCCACTGTGAAATAAAGTGGCAACATCCTTCTGGAGATGCTTTTCGTCAGCCAGCACAGCTTCAGGGCAATCCTGAAAGGAAATTTATTGAGGCTCCAGACATCTTGAGACTGGATCAGAGGCTAATCTGCAAGCAGGACAATGACCCTAAATAGGGCAAACAGTACAATAGTTTATATCAATGCACATTTAATTGTTAGAATGGTCTAGTCAAAGTCTGGACTCAAATCCAAATGAGAATCCAGACAAGGCTGGAATTCATGTTTGCAACCAATCTGAACGAGACTTTTAAAAGATGAATGAGTAGAAATGTCTGTCAAGTTATGGAAAGTCTCCATAGATTTTTTTAAATCATTATTTCTTCTTTCTTTTTCCACAGTTGAGCACTACTTGTTAGTGTGTTATTGACAGGTAACAGTTCAAATAGCAAAAACATTTTTGGAAGTCAACATTAATCTGCTTTATTTAGGGCCGACTTCTTATGTTTTTCTTTTTGTCGATTAATGCGCTACCATCATCCTAAGATTTAAAGAGTTCTCTTGGCTTCAGAAAGCTATTCTGTCCTGTTTTGAAATTTATTTCTGTTATTCCACGTATGAATTATCATTAGTGGCTGCCGAGGAGTACTGGCTAGCACGAGAGCCTGCTATAAGAGGTTCAACAATGCTGAAGGAATAAACGGGAGTAAAATCATTGCTTTAGTCCAAGAGCTTTGGCTGCTGCATCCCACAGTCGGGCTAAGTTGTTTAAAGGGATGATTAATGGGAAGGGATTAGGAGAAAGGAATGAAAGAATGAAAAATAAGATGCTGCTTCTCAATTTGAAATGCATCTGGTGAGAAAAACTATTTTTGTCTACAAGTTGTCTTTTTTTCCTTGTATGTCTTTACATCAACAGAGTCTGTTAACTCTCCGTCTTTCTCTTTTATCCTTGTCTTGTCTGTTTATCTTTGTTTTTTTTTTCCTCAGCGTAAATGAAGATTAGACGAGGAAGAGGGGGAGGAGGGGGAGGAGGAGAACCTTCTTATAATACTCACAAAGAACCTTTTTCCTTTGTCAATTTTGCCAATTGTGTTTTGTTTTTTATTTCTTTTATACATTTCTCACAGATGAAGGTGTCACTAGGAACAAACAAAGAGACAAAACAGTCCTTGAGAAATCAGATGTGCATCGGATAGGCCTACACTGAGTGCCAGTATGTGGTCTTCTGCATTAAACAAAAACACAGGATCAGTTAAGGAGACGGGCTTTCAGTTGGCTCTTCAATCTTAATGTTGATACAGAACAGATGGTACAAAACAGATGTGCGTGTAAATTTTCAGTCTTCCAGGTCATGACAACCAGAAAACAGCCTTAAATTGGAAGCAACCAGACTCTTCGCTTAACCTTTCTGAAGATGTTTTGACACCTATCCAAGAGTCTTTGTCAATTCTGTCAGCTCACATGAAAGAATTGACAAAGTCAATGGATAGGTGTCTGAAGGCCTTCAGAAAAACTGAGTAACAGTCCAGATCCCTGTAATTTAAGCCTGTTCTGTGATTACAGATGGTTTATTAACTTTTTGCAACCATGTAATTTAATGAATACAGCATATAGCCTGTAGATAAGCCCCTTATTTGTTGGTGAAGAGTTGAAGAGTTTATCCAGAATGGACAGGGATTTTTTTGATGACTGTGAGACATTAAAATAGGAAATGGCATTTTCTTAGTGTGTTTTTGCGGTTACAAGGAAACCAGTAGAAATTTTGGGATGCCGTTTGCTACTTTTGGAGCATGTCAAAACATCATGTAGGATTTCTGTACCTAAAATTTTCACTTATTCGCTCACTCCACTTTTCAGTCAAGAACATGAACTCTGGCCATGAGCAAAGAAATGCTTGGCTAAAGATTCTCCCAGAGGGTAGAACCTGTTTTCTTGAACTTTTCTCTGAATCATCAGTTTTTACAGCCCATAGTATTGGAAACAAAGTTGAGGCATAAAGATAAAAAATATAAAGAACTTTAGGTTTGTTGTTTTTTGGCACAAAGAGCAAATGCAAACGTTTCTTTTTGTTTTTATGAGTTGCTAAACAATGCAGGCAATTTTCCACAGCCTACATGTTCAAGAGGATGAGGAGAAAGCTAACTACTTAATGCATCTGTTGTGTTCCTTTAGGGAAAAGTCTTAAAACAAAATGAATAGTAAACTGGACTAGAAAAGATTGTTTAATAACTTAGATCAGTTGAAATTTATATATTTGACCTGGATTAAATAGATAAAAAATAAATAAACCTAATTAAGCTGAACTAAAAATGGGTAATTGGTGCATTTGAGGCTTTTATGTAGTGATATAGAGTCTTTTAAAATCACTGGAATATCAAACTAAATATATAGTACTAATGTTTTTGTGTATTATCTCCCTACTCTGCATATGTTGGCACTTAGGTCAGTCATTTAGCTGATGGGAAATTGAAGCTTTGGTGATTATCCTTGGTGCTTGTTTTTCTTAAGCATATATAAAGCTTATTTAGAGTAACTTTAAGCAAGCATTTTCTCTTCATTCTTGTAAAGCCCACCTATCTCCCTCTTTTTTTCAGTCAGCCGCAGCCATTGGTATTGGCAAAAAAATGTTGTTCCCTGCTAAAAGCATAAATTTATACTTTTATAATGAAAGCCTGTAGTAAATATAATTACTTTCAGGCAAGAGTCTTTTCCCTCTTTCTTCTTTCCTTGGTCTGGATTTAGTTGTAGTCTATAAAATAACTAAAATGGCACTAGCCCAATTTGCCTTGGGGTGCAAAACCTAATCACAGATTCTGCCAAATTCGACTAAATAACAGGTTAAAATGTCATTTCACTAATTTTCCCCATTTACACAGTCATCCTGTTTTATCTTAACTGAAGTTAAAACATCCTGAGGAGCTTCTTTCAGACACTTCCATGTAATTCTGTCACACTTACACACAAAAACACACCCACCTCTACACACATAAAGGCATATACACAACAGATGTTTGAGAATACCACAAAAACAACAGAGGCAGGCTGTGAAATTCCCTTTGATAGTTTGATTGCTTCACCATATAAGCTGCGTAGAGCTTTAAGAGGAGACACAGAAAACGCAGAGCTATTAGGAGCAGTATGTGATTACAAACATCAGGCAGAGGCAGACAAAAACGGTTGGAAGAGGGGGCTTTGTTTTAAACCATGTTTCCCTGAATTTAAAGTAGTGCCAGAACAATTGTTTAGTTTCAGCCCTAAAAGTGTTCTTCTCTGTAGCTCCACATTAGAGGGGGGGGGGATCTGATGTCACAGAACTGCAGCAGGGAGGAGAGTGCAGCTGGGAATTTTGCCTGGAGCGAGGCAGGCTAGAGATCTGTGGTGAAAAGCAAAACAAGCATAAGAAAGAGATGAGCAGAGAGTGAGGAGGAGAGAAGTTCGAAGCTGTGATAGTTCAGATAATTAGACAGAAGGAGGTGGAAGATGAGTGTGAGAAATGAAACCAAAAAAAGGACTGATGAAGAGTGTTTTGGCTTTGGAAAAAGAAGGGAAACCCTTGGAGTTTAACAGGTTTCTACACACACTAGCAAATTTGCATATGCAAACTCAATTTGTGAGTCAGATTCAGAAGAAGCTGGATCCCACCTGTTAAAACTAGGTGTCAGAATGGATTCAGATCTGTTGTCTCTAAAAAAACTTCTGAGAACAACTTCTACAGCTTTCACTTCATTGATAGCTATGAAGCTTCACTCTGCCTGGAATCTGTCTCTACACCTTCACTAAACTGTCTCATTCTGCTTGATGTTTGCGTGAACACACCCACAATGTTGCAACACTAAACAGTCACTAACCAGCTCCTCCTCATAGCAGCAGGTCCTTGGAGCAGCCAGACTGTCAGTAACTGCTGCAAACACATGCCTGCTCGGAGCTCGGAGCTCTTTTTAAAGTTACTGCCAAGGAAAGAGGAGGATGGAAAGTGTGGCAAAAGAGAAGAGACAGAAAGCAGAGAAACTGGGAGACTTGGATAATCTGACAGCTCAAATCAGGTTTTTTTCACTCTGAGTGAATAGATGACACCTACAATTGATCCTTGAAATACTTTGGATCAAACTGGAATTTTGTTTCATTTTAAAACTTTTAAAATTCCTGACTCATTTCAAGTACAGCAATGAGAAGAGACCGTTTTCTGGTGGCTGCAGCCCTTGCAGCTCTCTTCTCTGCAGATTTCTACTTCATCCTTCTGCCAAAGCTGCAGAGACGGAGGCACCAAGCGGGAGATACTTGCTCATGTAATCCCAACAGCAACCTCAGCCTCCCCACATTGGAGGCTCTTGCCACCCCGCAACTGTCGAATTTGACTCGTGTTCCTCTTCTTGTTGGTCCAACTACCCCTGAACCTGATGATAGAGGGTCCAAGATGCAGAGGCTGTTCTCTCACCCTCTGTACAACATCCAGACTCCAGAGCTGAACCCCGAGGAGAGGCTGCTGCAGGTGGAACAGCTGATAGAGTACTACAAGAGGAAAGTGTCCCACTGGGAAAGGTCAGGTTCTTAATCGTCTTTATTAATGAGATTCATAAAATCCTAAGATTTTTTGCAGAATATATTTCAATCGACAGTCCTTGCATGAATTTTGAAATCTTCCAGTCTAGGAGCACGTGTTGCTGCATTCTGTGGTTGAAAAGCAAGGTCAGTGGCAGAGCAGTCAAGCACGTCTGCGGCACTTTGGAACACATAAACAGAAGTGCATGTTTTTAAAGACACACATCCCTGGGAAGTAGAGACTCCCAGCCTCTGACTGCCCAACTTCTTTGATCAACAATAAATGTATCGCTGTTGACGTTATTCGACTCTTCTGGAAGCATAAACTGTCGTAGCACCTCTGTTTACTCATAGACTCCCTCTAAGATTAAGATGTTGGGCTCTTATATGAAAAAGAAACAAAAACAAACGGTTCCGTTAAAAGCTTGTAACTCATGATACAGCCACAAACCCCTAGGACGTAATAGTTATAAACAGCATATAATTGAAAAATTGAAGGATTGTTTTCTGCCTGTTCTTCACATGAAATCTGAAAAGGTTGGTTTATTTAGATCAGCCAACATAAGAGCCTGTTAGGACCTTTGTGATGTAGGATGTCAGGGCTAAAAGTCTCTGGCCATTGGGGAAGGACAGATAAGCTTTATTTTGTACTCTATTAATGCAGGATTAACCTCATACCATTAGAACATTTCCTTAAATCAGGCAAACGTTCAGGTGCATTACAATCATATAGCGCTGCCCTGCATAAGCCTTTATGACTCTGGGGCTGACACCATCTGGGTCTGGGACATTTAGAGACAGACACGTTAGAGGGGAAAATAAAGAAAGCAGCTTATTTGCTCAGTTTAAACCTGTGAATTGCCAACACAGAGTCTTGGTGCAGATGTGTGCAGCAGCTGACATGCTTGAAAGTTTAGATGTGTAGCAGAGAGTAAGCTGAGTAAGATCATCACACGCAGATTGAAATGTGAAGTCGAGTAACAACTGAACTGATGACACTTCCTGCAGCATCTGCAAAGACTCTGGTGAAATTTAAGTAGTTGCTAAAATAATGCTAGTGGACTCTCTTGGGTGTGGATTAAGACATTGAATACATACAATGACAATGCATTAAATGTTGTTGATATGCAGTCCCATCCACCTCCTTTGGTTTTGCTGCTCCACTTTATATTTCTAGCTACCTGTGCAGATAGAAAGCCTCATAGACAAATGCTGGTGTCCAGGGTAGGTTCATGACGTCACCTCTTGATACATTTGCTGGATACTTTTTAGTGTGGCTGAAGTTAGTTTATTTTAGGTGCCAATTGTCTGACATTGCAGATTTTAATCACTCGAGGAGATCTATTGAGCTTTCTTCTTCTCTCTTTCTCCCTCCTTTGTTCCTACTCTGTAACCTTTTCAACTTATCTGAGATTGGGGGTATTAGTTAAAGCTATTATTTGAGAGTTTTTAAGGCAAGCCAGGTTCTTAGCACCCTTTTCCAATGGTTGGACAACTGTTCAAACATTAAAGAGTAACAGGAAAACACACTATAAAACACTTCCAGCAGTACAGCATTCCAAATCCAGATGCTCCAGTTCCAAAATGAAATTCTTCAAGGATTCCCCTGCATTTAGCTCAATCCAGCAGAACATTAACTCTGACCTTCCTTTCCGTCTCTGCTGAAGAATAGCAATCATTTAGCCTGACGCCGCCATGTTTGTTGGTGCACATTCTGTGTTCACGGTTATGTGCAATATTTTGCTTTTAGGTCACAAAGTATAAACTGGGTGTTGTTTTTCCAAATTAACTTCTTCAGGTAAAAATATTCATATAGTATAGATACTTCATTGTATTGTTCATCTTAAGTCTTTTTCAAGCACACATTTTATCAGAAGAAGCAACCCCCCACTCTCTGTGGTCATCACTTGTTGGTTATCTTGTTTACCTTTCAGCCTGCTTGGTGAGTGAGCTGTGTAGGTTGACCTGAAAACAAGCTCGCATTTTAGCCCTTTGCCCCTTTATATCAGTTTGTTTGAAGATGGAGTTTGTTCAACTGTCTAACTTGTTGCGGTCACCTGAACCATGTAATACCGTCTGACCACGGTAGCTAATTGTAACTGCTGTGTTTAGATTACTCTTACCTAAACCCTAAACGAATTAAAAGGATGGAACACCTTTCACAGAAGAAACTATTGCATCTAATAATATTCAGTTAATTCCTCCTACTGTAGGTACTGAAAATGAAGAAGAATTTGGTCTCCAGGTTCTTATTAACCGTTCTCCATTGGTTCTCCACAGACGAAAGAAACTGTTCGATCAGGCAGCTGCTATGGTAAACATCTCCTTAATGGAGCAAATGATGACTTATGACCCTGATGCCAGCTGGCTGAAGTTCCACCTGGGAATAAACCGCTACGCTCTGTATTCCCGGGATGACCCTGCCATCTTCCAGCTTCTCAGTGACATGCAGAATATGACGATTGTTAGTGCAGGTAAAAGAGATTAAAAAAAAACGTTACTTTCATTCACAGTAAATATGCCTGAAACATATAACATTGTGTGTACTGAACAAAAAATGAGAGATCACAGAAGAAGCAGGTGAATCAAAAGGTTGACCTTCATCTAAGTAATATTAATATGAAAGCGGACTTGTTAATCTAATTTAGGTGAAAGTTAAAGTGTAACTGCATCTGAATGAATTTCACAGTATAGGTCTGACAGTTTTTCTTATTTCATCCAGTGTACTTTAATTGAGAAAAAGCTTTGTGTAAATTGCTGAAATGAAACTGAATAGAATCAGGTCACCTCAAAGAAGAGGACAGAGGGATAGAGGGGCCCTATCCCCACGGAGATGAAATTAGGGGTATATATGTTGTTGTTCAAGCTGTGTATCCAAACAGAGTCAAGGTTTTAGGAGAGCATAATTGATCATTTTTAAAACCTGGGTCACAAAGTGAAAATAAGTTTCATGTTTCAGTGTGTCCATGCGAGCCGCATCTTTTTTTAACTATGATGTTGTAGCTCAACCTATATCATCGCTAAGTTGCTGCGTTTACATCACATTAACTGTCTGCACATGCCCAGTGATGTCTGTCAGTGATCTGGGTGTGGTTCTGTGGCAGTGTCACAGCGCCACCAGAGGGCCTGGAATGTGCACTGCAGCATCTACACTGTTGCTGAGGACACTTGTGTGAACGCAATTTTTTTCTGAGCCGTTTAGGAAAATAAACCATGTTTGTATTTGTATGGACTCGGCCTTAAATAGGCCATTGTGTTTAGTATAGCTGAGTGTCAGATCAGCACTTTCAGATCTGGGCCACTTGTTTTTTTCTTTCTGTCTCCTAAATCATTTTGTTAATTATGTTTGTTGTCAATAAAATTATCCAGTTTAAACTGAAAATATCTTGCAGGCCAGCGTGCCACACTTAAGAGATGGCTGAAATGCAAGGTTTTATTCTGATACAGAGGTTTTAGTTTTTTCTCTCCAGAGCTCCACTTCATGCTGACTTCTTTAGATATCTGACGCTCAAGGACTCCTTTATCTCCCTTCTCCTGTTTGTTGTTTTATGACATCTTCTTCTGCGAAAAAGCTTTACAAGATCAGGAACCCCCTGAATAGAGTACAGCAGGCAGACCAGGACACGTTTTTGACTGTATTTCTATCTGTTCTCATTCTATCAATTAATGAATTAGTGTGGCTCCATCAATATGTTCACCAATTTCATTAATAAAAAAAAATACATTCTGCTTAAGGTTCTTATTTTACTTTCCTTTTACAGTGGGTAAAAATTAAAAGCTGTAAAGTCATATAGAAATGATTTGTTTTAAATTGGTTGTGGAGATAAAATGGACAAATGTTTTTCTCGGGGGTGTCAGTGTTTCTGATTAGATATAACTCATATAACTCCTGCAGTTTTTCCTGAAAAGTTAAGCTCTAAACATTTTACTCTTTCAGATTACACCCAAGATGAGAAAGCTCTAAAAGGTGCATGTGATTGTACTCAAGGTATGTTTAACCTATCACTGCTTCTAATCACATTTCCATTATTAATGCTTGAAATATTGTCGGGTTTCTCTTTTTTCTCCATATTAACTTATTGAACAGAATTTCATTTATGATAATTGCAATTATTGTTTTCCATTTGGCGTTTCTCCATCTGACACAAACACACAGCTGTCTTCTGTGTTCAGAGGCCGAGTTTTTCATTCAGTGTTTGATCTCATAACACTCTAACCTTTACACACCAGCCAACATCCAGATTTTGATCTCCTTGTTCTCCAAGAAGCTGGTAATTTAAAAAAAGATACAGTATTAACTTTGGAGATCTAAGGGAAGTTGTTAGTTACCTGTGAACGCTGCTTCCTCCCAGTTATCTGGAAATGTTACCATAACAATGGAAAAAAGTCCATTCTCACAGTGTTTTTTTCTGGTTTTTGTCGCGCCAGACCAGCATCCCTGCACAATGAAGTGGGCAACCACACAAACCAACTCACTTCCAAGGAAAAATAAACACCAGGAACAATTTGCAGATTTAGTTCAGATTTGAACTACAATTTAAATTCTTGTTATTTCAGGCTCAAACGTGGACACAGTTCATCAACTGCAGCTGCCTATAGAGTATGGCTCCCCATTGACAGCCTTCCAGAAATGTTTTGAATGTAAACTCAGGAGGATTGTTAACTAATAATACCCTGGAGTTTCATGGAGCACAGCATGTGGTTAGTCGGGTCTTACTGCTGAGACTATAATATACAGGCAGACAGAGCTGCTGAGAAAGCGTTGAGCTGGATGACCCAAACCCAACTGACTTCATCACACAGAAAGGGCAGAACAATGATTTGCAGACTTTGCATTAATTTTAGGGAGATTAAGGAAAAAAAATCATGCAAAAGCAAAAATATCTACCAAACATCTTGCTTGAAGCTTTTATAAAGACTAAAGTTATGTTTGGAGTTAAGAAACTCAAGGGGATTTTCCTGGTTTAGATTAAAACCTCAAAAATCAAACAACGCCCATTCCTGTCTTATTTACTGTTTCACCATGTCAGTTCTTGTTGAATAGTCTACGTAAGAAAGGAATTATCCCATTGATGGTTTCCTCTTTTAGTTTTTTCTATCATTACAAAAGCTGAATTAATTGATTTGAAAAACAAAATGATGTTTTTTTTTCATTGGTTTCAAAACTTTAATCCAACCAACACTTTTTTTTTTATAGCTTTTTACGGCACTAGTGGCTCATTGTTCCTGACAGTAGGCTGACAGGAAAGGGGGTATGAGAGAGGGGGGGAGACATGTGGGAAAGCCGGATTTGAACTCAGGTTGCCCTCGTCGAGGACTAATGCCTCCGTACATTGGTCGTGCGCGCTAACCACTGCGCCACCTGCATGCCCTCAACCAACCCTTTTTGTATTTATTTAGGGCACCTTTGTCTCATATTAACATGCATATACTGTAAGGATTTGAGAAATGACATTTGAAAAACAGCACAATCTGTAAGGAGACATCAAACACATCTTCTTTCTGCTTTCCTGGCAGTGGTCAAACCAAGCGGACATCACCTAAAGCTGGCTTTGAAGATGCGTAACTTTGGCAAAGCAATGTTTAAACCAATGAGGTGAGAAACTTTTCCACATTGAATGAATGGTGTACTATTTATATCATAAAATAGCCCCGAATGCATGCACATAAGGGTTTTTCCGGGTGTGGTTGGTCTCCTTGAAATCTAATGAATCACAGCAAAGACTGTGAAGCTATGCTCTTAGGGATTTTTTAAATTTAGCAGTTATCCAGTAGCCTGTGGAAACGTCAGTATTTGTCTTGTGGATCACATACTTCAGAGTAATGTAAGTTACGTTTTTATTAGTTCATGTCTATGTCTGTATATGTATACATCTCAGGCAGCAAAGAGATGAGGAGACTCCAGAAGACTTCTTCTACTTTGTTGACTTCCAGAGACACAATGCAGAGATCGCTGCGTTTCACCTGGACAGGTGAAGACACACCATGCTTCCATCTCCACACATATA
>JAUZNJ010107355.1:0-20468 GCA_034780135.1 Jordanella pulchra | reverse complement strand
GCCATCTTTAGAAGAGACCAAAGCAGCTATGTTAAACATCAGCAAAACTCTGACAATCCGAGGCCTGAGTTCTCTTTTATTCCACATCACAATCAAAGTTCCTGGTCGATCATTAGACTTGACGAAAGGAATAAGAAATTTGTTGAAAAAGTTCACACTTCCTCAAGCCTCTCCCTATAGATTTTTTCTAACCTCTCCTACTCAACTGCAACGTTTTGCTTGGCTGCCCGGGCCTGCGTAAGCCTGCCTCAGGGCTGGGATTAGCGCCGTCCGGAGAGGTGTTTGCGTGTGTTTGTGTTTGAGAGCAGAAGAGAGGGAGCTGGGGAGAAACCTGAAGAGAGCAAAATAAAACAGACAGTGATGGAGAGACAGAGAGAGATAGAGAGAGAGTCAGATAGAGAGAGAGAGAGAGAGAGAGAGGGAGGGAGAGAGAGAGAGACAGAGAGAGATAGAGAGTCAGAGAGAGAGAGAGAGACAGAGGGAGAGAGAGAGGGAGGGGGGGAGAGAGAGGGAGGGAGAGAGAGAGAGAGAGAGAGAGAGAGAGGGGAGAGGGGGGAGAGACAGGGGGGAGAGAGAAAGAGAGAGAGAGAGGGGGAGAGAGAGAGAGAGAACAACCTCCGCACCCCCTGGCCCTGTGCCCTTCTGTCTCCCCTCCCCTCCCCCCTCCCCCTCTGCGGCGGCACGGCAGCCTCACCTGTGGGGCACTGGCAGACGAAACCGCTGATCTTGTCGATGCACTTGCCGTTGTTCAGGCAGGGGCTGTTGGCGCACTCGTTTGTATCGATCTCACAGAACTCCCCCTCGTAGCCTGGCCAATTAGTGAGTGAGGACCGGAAGGGGAGACGGATCGGTTAGTAAGAGATACGAAATAAGAAGCATGATCTACCTAAAAAGATATTTATTATGAAAAAGCATACAGAAATAAAAATATGGAACTCAGTTGAGCTCTTAGAAACTCTAAAATAGCTGGAACATGATGAAAGTTAGTCTCAATACGAAGCCATTCAGATGCTCATTGATTGTTGTTTTACACGTTTTACAAAAAAAACAACAGAAGTCGTCAAAGATGATTGTTCTTAAATCACTTTAATGTCTTTACAGGTTATCACGAAGGACTAATCTCTTGACATTAATATTCAACAATAACAGAAATAAATGAGTGTCAATGAGGCAACTTTCCTTAGTCTTTGTAATTGTTTGACAAACAACACCAAAGTGAGATACTGCTAGACAGAAGCCTGATTCGGGTGTTTTTTCCCACCAATATTTAACCTCTAACCACAAGAAATAAAAGGAGCTGGCTATGAGAGGTATGCTTATTTCTTTTTAGATGTTTTGGAACATTTGACTAAAGCTTTAGGTTTTACTGGAGTATTATAGTGAGTTTGAGGCACACCCAGGGAAACTGTTTCCCATTTGCGGGATATAAAACCAGAGAAGGATCAGCTAAATACTCAGAGACTCAGCAGAGTACATTTAACAATATGGGAGATAAAGTACTTCTCAGAATGATGTATATTTAAACCGCTATGCACATCTTTCTTCTCCATACTTCCATTACTGCACTATTGATTGGTTTTATGTACTGGATAGTCACGTCGGATCTTTGGCCAGGAGCAGTGAAAAAACACAAACAGTGAAAGTCAATATTTTTTGAGTGTTTCAGTTGATTCTCCAAACTTGAGATCCTTCCATAAAGAAACATAACAACACATCTGATTCCTATGTACAAAATCAGGTACTATCCTTAGTTCATGTTAAAACATAAAGGCAAAGTATGCTAAAGGGAGGTTACTGCAACTCAGACAATAGGATGCTTGCATTCAAATGACTAATTTGTTCTTCAACTCATTTAAAATTACTTAAAGGACATGGCTACAAGAATTAAACTTGTAGCCATGTCCTTTAATTATTCAAATATTGCACCTATGATATTTGATACCAAAAATGAAAGTGTAAGCATGTAAAGAAAGACCTGACTCTAGTGTATGTTGGATAAACAAATCTTCTTTTTTAAATTAGTTTTCTGCATGAGAAAACATTTTCTAATCGGGCTTCTCACCGGGCATGCAGATGCATTGGAAGTCTCCTATTTGGTCCAGGCAGGTGGCCTCATTCTTACACGGGTTCGATTTGCACTCATTGATGTCCAGCTCGCAGCGCGTCCCCATGTACCCCTGCTGGCACTTACAATGGAATGAGCCCTTGTTGTTGATGCACTTCCCACCGTGCTCACATGGGTTGGAACCTGTTGAAAGAGCTCAACGGTTTAGTTTCACCTTCTTTAGGCGACTGCTGACAAGCAGTCATTTCATTGAAAAGCCATTATAATGTCTTTAAGGTTTAGATCATTTTGGTGGGTAAATATTCCTCACAAAAGCTAAAAATCTGTTGTGTGATTACAACAATGATACCCCCGAGGCTGTTATTTTCCGTAATTAGGGGTTTCATTATTTCCATAATAATACCCGATCTTGTTGGTAACTCAGGTTTTAATACTGGAAAATAAATTGTTTTGGGGTTTAGGCAGAGTGGTTTTTACCCAATGAGCATTCATCTATATCCTTATCGCAGGAAAGTCCAACGTATCCTAAAGGGCAGGTACAAATAGGCTTTCCGCTGACAGGGTTGGTGTCACAGTTGGAGTCTTTTTTACACGGATTACTGATGCAGGCGTCCTCTAGTTGGCACAGAAGACCTGCAAAAGAGTTAAAGAGGAGGAATGACTTCGATGCCAAGAAAAACAATTTGGATTGCATTTGCTCCCTCTTAGTTAAAAAAAAAACAAAAACTCTCAAATTTGAACTTAATAGCTCTATGCCTGGGGGCCACCCGCAGTCCTCTAAGCAATTTTAGGTGGACCTCGATTGCGATTCAAAAATGGCCTTGATAAGATTAGCCAGCTCTGGATGTTGATGCTAGTGTGCAATTTACCTCTTAAAATAAAAACCAATGAATTAAAAGAAAAATCTTCTTAAGATAGGGTTAGGGTTTAAATTAAAAGCAGCATGATATTTTTACCAGTTATTATTCACACTTTTACTTTTGGTTTTAGTTAAATGAAAAAGGTAACAAAGATCCTGTGACTAATACTAAAGAACAGGCTTGGATGAGAACATCAATTAGAGTCAGTAAAATAAAGCAAGAGCGAGGCTGAAAAGAAACAAATAAAATCTGGACCAAAATCACATTGTTTGCTGTGTTTTTATTTTCAAGTAGGCAATGCTGCCAAGTCCTCTATATTTTAAATCTAAAATGTATTAATTGAATACAATTTCAACTTAATTTATATGGCACCAGTTCGCAACTAACATCTTCTAAAGTCCCCATTTAGAGACAATAAAATCCTGTGATGCAGATTGGATAATTTTCGTATCAAAGAAAACCCAGCTGATGGCGTTAGGGTTGGATTCTTCAGGATGAGCGAGTGTCGTTGATGCTACTTCCTTTGCATATCCCTAATCTACAGAAATTTGACTACCTTGCTTGTTTCATTCAAGATATTGTGTCATTATTCTTTTCATGAACAAGTAAAAAAAAAAAAGTTATTTTAACAAACGTTTCACTCCCAAAGTACTTCAGGAGGGCATTTCGGTCAGGAACAGCAAAAGTTTGGGATGCCACTTTTCTACACTTAACAAAGACTTTTTTTCAATTGGAGATTCGTGACGCTTTATTTTACCTATACATGTGTAAAATGTAATCTGTAACGTATCCCGTCCTGGTTGGCTGAGCAGATAATCCCAGAACAGACAAAATGTCCTGATCCAGCCTCCTCTTTACGCCACCAGATAAGGGAATTAAATCTGAACTTCCTGTGTGGTGTTGCATTAAAGGCATTTTTAATTTGCAAAGAACAACAGTAAAACCCAAAAAGAAACAATGTGAAATCATTATTCTCATTAAATGGGTGTGATTTTTTTCACACACACCTGTACGACCATGAGGACATTCACAGAAGAACGAAGCCACTCGGTCATGACAGGTGGAGCCTTGGTAGCAGGCAGCGCTGGCGCAGTCGTCGATATTCTCGCTGCAGTCGTCTCCAGACCAGCCGTTCACGCATACACACTGGTAGCCGCCGTGCGTGTTGTGGCACGTGCCTCCATTCAGGCATGCGTTGGGCATAAGCTGGCACTCATCAACATCATCCAGACAGAGCTGACCTGTGGTGAAAGAAGCAGGAGTTTATTCTTTCTTGGATGGATGAATAAATCGTTTCTAAATTTTTTACACGACACAATTCATTTACTTTAGAGAAGAAAGCAATGTTGTACGAACCAGTAAATTCTGGTGTACACTGGCAGTTGTAAGTGTTGACCCCATCAACACATGTGCCCCCATTCTGGCACTCATGACCCGGACAGTCATCAATGTTATTGCTGCAGGTTTTACCTGAAAATCCTGTAAACATAGGAAATAAACATTATGTAACAACTTAGTTACTTTAAGCAGTGCAACGATTAGAAGCTCAGTTTCTCACTCTTCCCCTGGTCTGAAACAACAACTGCAGTTACACTTTTGTTCAGTTAAATGTGGTCAACTGTCTTTTCCTTCCCTAGAAAGAAGGCAGCTGTGCCCTTCTGAGGTTTGTGGGAAACGTGCCATGTAATAACATCCCCTCTGCTTTACAGTTGCACAAGAAACAACCACTGGACCTAAAAGTGGTGTGTTTGGTTACATAACCTGCAAAGTAGAGCCACTATTACATATAACTGTCACTTCCTCATAGCTTTTTATTCCTGGTAAATGGCAGAAAACAATTGATATTCGCATATACTTATAGAAACTATTCGAATCAACTGTTAAAATATGACTAAGTAAACTTTATTACCTTAGCTGTATGGACATTTAAAGAATCAATTACTTACATCTATTTTAAACCCAGGATTTTCTATATTAAAACAGTTTAAAGTCATGATTCATTGTTTATCTAAAAAATTGCATGCTTTTAAAGATGACAATATTCACATTTCTTGATTGAAAAGCAGATAGAAATAAACAAATCTTTAAAAAACTCTAATCATATTTGTATATGTGGATGGATGTATGGAGAGGTTATAAAATCTGAACTTACAAAAAGCCTTCTTTTTCCAGGGAAAATATTAGCAATATTTTACCTATGATGTATAAAAGTGTGAAAACTGGGTTCAACTGGATACAGGTAACTTGAAACAATTCAGTTTTAAGATGTTAATTCGCCAGCTAACCTTAAAAGTCACCTTTAGCCATTTCTAAGAAAAAAAGTTAATGCTGAGAAGCAATGAAGAGTTGCCCAAAAAATTGTGCATAAATGTCTGAACTGACTGGTAAAAAAAAGAATTAATTCTTGAGTGACGGATTGTTGTGCAGGACTGAGCTTTCCTTCATTCCACCCTGTGAAACGGATGTTGTTCCTTTGGCCATTTCCTCACGATAAGCTTCCGAAGCTTTCCTGCTCCAGCTTGGTTCACACACAAGAACAGGAACATGTGTGTGTTCACAAGGACAGAAAGTAAGCAGGAAACACCAAGCCTTAGATGACATCATTGGCTAACAAGCAACAAGGAGTCCTAATCATTTTAATTCCCCATTTATGTTAGAAAACAAAGTAATTTCCAAGAAAGGCAAGTATATGATGCAGGCTGGTTTGCAAACTGCCTCCTTACTTTTATCTATGATATTTTACCAACTTTATTGGTTTTAACTTTTGGGACTTTTGTTTCTCAAAAAGTTAAAAACTGCCATTGAAATGGACTTTATGCCACTGAGTGAATCATCTTTAAAGTTACCTGGAACGCAGGAACATTCATAGTCGGTTTCTCCCCTCTGGCTGCAGGTACCTCCATTCAGGCAGGGTGACGGGTTGCATGGAAGGTAACGGTTTTCGCAGTGCTTCCCGGTGTACTCTGGAGGACACTGGCATCTGTAGCCGCCGACCTCATTGATGCATAGCCCGCCATTTTTGCACCGTGGTGGGTTGGCTTCGCACTCGTTCACATCCTGTTTGCAGGTTTGTCCAAAGAAGAATGGAGTGCATCTGCAAATGAAGGTGGAGTCAACCGGAGTGCAATCCCCACCGTTGGCACAGGGATTGGAGGCGCATGGATCGGCTGTTGCACAGTCTTTACCTGAGAGCAAATATGGGGGTATAGAGAGTCTAAGCTGTGCAGAGTTAATGTCTTAAAACGTAAAAAAAAAAGATAGTGCTAATATCTTTTACCCGTCCATCCAGGTGGGCATTGGCACCTGAATCTCTGCAGACCGTCCGGCTCACAGGTACCTCCATTGCGACAGGGAGAGCTGAGACAAGCGATATTGATGGGCGTCATGCAGCGGCGATCGGTGTAGCCAACTCTGCAGGTGCAGTTGAAGTCCACCGTGTTTCCCTTGGAGACGGCACGACATGTGCCTCCGTTCATGCATGGCCCTTTGTTGCATGGGTCATGAATCTGGCACCTGCTCCCAAAGTATCCGTCTTGACATCTGGAAACAGCAGCATGTGTGGTCAGCAGCGAATACCGATAATATGATTTAAGCATAAAACCAGGTTGGGTTATATTAATTTGTGTTTTTCTGTTTTAATATTGATTTCTTAACTGGGTAAACTTTGATTTGACTCAATTGAGAGTATGCCTCCTTAAAACTTTTTTTTGTATGTTGTAAAGCTAAGGGACACAACAGTATTAAAAGTATCTGAAATAAGATACATGCTTAAGATCTTTAGGAGAACAGAAGCAAGTTTTACCACTTTAATAAACACAAATACCCCAAAACGTAAAACATTTTACATAGCAGACACTCACATAGCAAAAAGGAAAAGATGACGAGTTCATGTTTGAAGCTCAAATGAAAAGAAGAGCACTTTAAGAACACAATAATAAGCAATAAAAGCATTAAAACTACTTGATACCTGTGTTTGCTGTGATACTATGGGAAGATAAAATCAATGCACAACACACTAGTTCCCCACACTGGGTCAGTGACCCCCTCTAAAGAGTCAAGTATACAAGGAGTGATATCTGTAGGACTCATGAGTAGTGATGCACAAAATCAATTAACCAGTGATCAGAATTGGCCAAACATCCCTTGATTGGTTTTAACTAGCAATCAACAAGTCAACTACTAGAGACTCTGATCAGGAATTTTGCTATTCAGAGAGAATTTTAAGCTAAAAAAGAGGCGACAGTTTCTTGATGCAGTTTATTTTTGATTTCAAATGGTCTCTAAGCATCAGATCAGTTTTCTTATCAGATAATCGATAATCGATCCACTAATGTTGGAGTGTATTGGTTTATTACTGAAGCCAGTCAGGTGTGGTGCTATATGAATGAACCAGCTTGAACATAAATAAGGAAAAAAAAAACTCCAGACATAATGCTATAAATGTGAATAATCCTTCAACACTGATTTCTTTTCAGCTGATAAAAAAACTTGATAAATATGTAAACTGTAATTCAGCATTTTTCATGTCAGCTTATTTACTATTTTTTTTTATACTCCATATTTACCTACCTTAGTGATTAATCTTAATTCCCTTCTTTACTAGTCTAAATTAAACAGTGGGATCTGGATAAATACTGTGTTGCACCTGTATTAGTTCACATTTGACAAACCATGAATTCCAAGAGAAATTCTAAAATCAGAGCTGAAATCAAATATAAGCTCATAGTGAAAACTAATAAGATAACGATCTTAGTGACTCTCTTAGCATTAATTGCACACTGCATTTGAAAGGTTTGCACGATAAAATACTCATAAAAATATTAACCAGAATAGAAACTTTAATCAGCAGCTCGTGTAGGTCGGCAAATATCTAACCTTCCTTTAATTGATTTTCCTCATTAAATTAGCATAAAAAAGACTTGGTTGGATCAGAATGGCTTTCCACAATCTTTATCCACCCAGTCAAGACTAATGCCTTGAACAAGCAAAGATCTCTCCTTGGTGTGAAACTGTGCTTATAAATCAACCACTGGAGCAAAAAAGATCCTATCTGACAGCAACACTTCCATGAGAAACTATGCTTTTAAAGCCGTCTTTCTACCATCACCCCCAGTGAACAATGAGTTAGACGCTGTAAAACAGGGAGAAGAGGGGAGACCAAACTCCTGTGATGTTTCTCACAGGTTGTGTTGAGTCATAAACATCACTTGGACCCCAGCGAACAAATGCCTGCAGACAGAGGAGCCGATCATTCAGGCACATTTACAATTACAATGAGGGGAGCTGAGGACGAGTCCCCAGAGGATGCCCACAGCTCATGAAAAGGACCACACACCTAATGTTGGAGTGGGCCGCACCACTAACACGCAGCAGGATAATACACAGGAACTTTACACAGTTGCAGGCATCTTATTTCCATTCAGTTGAGCATTTAAAATAAAATCCTACAAGGTTGTACAAATATCAACATGTCTGACACAAGGACTGGAACACTTTACCTTTTCGTAGATGCAAAAAGCCCAATGATGCCAGGTCTGTGAGGAAACCACCTTTACAGCCACAATACTGCATTTGTTTTAACAACACAGGTCTGCCAAGACGTAATCAAACCGCATCAAACACATTTGCAGTATTTCAGATCTTGTGCCAAATCTTTCTTTTTCAAAAATTGACACGGTAGAGAATCAGCCATCTCGGCACCACTGAGCATCTCTCAGGGATGAAATGTGCTCGTTCTGATCCTTTGTCAGCACTCATTCATCCTCAGGACAAGGCTGTGCAGCAAAGTCTGAGCTGTGAGCCAACATTATGGCGACTTCAAAGCACTACACCACCACCCTCACCTCTTATTCATTCCTACCCTGTGAGGATTCATCCCCAACATCAGGCAGGCAATGAAAAACAAATCTGTCAGTATTTCAGAAAGTTTCTCAAAGTTTTTTTACTGACTTTTAAATTCATCTTAAAACCCCACTTTTCTTTGAATAGAGTTGTGAGTTCAGTTCACAATATCATGGAAAAAAACATCCTGTCTGAACAGCCTTCCCACGACATCAAAACCCATACCTGACTAAAGCCAGTGAGGGTGTTAGCCCTGAGGGGCTGGCAGGGCCACGTCCCCAAACATTCCCAGGACGACCGGCACCTTTGTGTGTGTGGAGACTGAGCTATGGCCCCTCTCAGGGGACAGTTGTGTGTTTACACAGTGTCCCCCTCTCAGGGGATTACATAGCCTTCGGACTGTGACAAGGAAAAGAAAACATCACATGCTTGGCTCCCTGCAACCTAAACAGTAGCGGCCAGTGGTTGCATTTCATCGTGTAGAAATGGAAAAACTGGACCTTGTGTGACGGTCGCTGATTGATTTAAACGAGTAGATCAAAGAAGAAGTCAAATGTAAGCAAAGCTCCAAAAAACTTAGGTTACTTTCATTCAAATCTGACAAAGGTATCCACACAGAAAAGTTAAATGTAAGAGTTAAAACCGCCTTCAGCAAGACTTAGCCCATAAGAGTGATGAGGTGAAGACGGGAGGCGTTTGTGTGGACAGACGACAAAAGGGCAAAACATTTAAGAGTAAAATCCACGATAAATTGAATTGCCTCTGAAACAGACGAGACTTTAGAGATTTTTTAAATCACATTTAGGCAGGACAGCTGAAAGTCTCTACCTTAAGTGGAGAAATGTAGGTATCATGGTATGTCATCATTGTTCCGTCTTATCAGCAGCTGTGTTGGTAGGATGGAACCAGAGATTCAGGCCTTATGAGGGAGCTGTTCCAGAGCGTAGCCAAAGAGCAGCACTTTCAGTTTGCCAGTCTGTCTACACTCACAGACATCTCATATGGTAGGAGAGATATAGATCATGAATAAAAGAACAAAAACCCTGATTAAAAAACAGGCAGAAATTAGCTCCCTTGGTGGGTAGCAGCACTTGACCTCAGGAAAAGGAGCTCTATCATCTGGTGAACCTGCTGCTTCAGCGCAATGATAGAAGTCAGTTGAGGCTCTGATCAGGATTCCCTTAGGGACTTAACTTTGAAGCTCAGAGAATAAAAAATACTGTGTGGTCCAAATGAATTAGATTTTTAGCTCCTTCAAATGGCTTAGTCAGAATCTTGTGAAGATGAAAATGTAGATTCATCCAGCCTTGCAATAATTGTTCAGGTTTGAGTAATTGTTCAGGCTGGGGAAACTTTGGTTCAAGTGCTGATGGATACACTATGGCCTCCACTGTCAGTCATCAGACCTGCAGCAGCTGTGATGCTGTTAGGTAAAAATGGCTGAAAATATCTACGGAATTTTTGACACAGTGTTGAATCTATAGCGCAAATAACTGAGAAAAAGTTCTGATGGGAAAAAGGTGATACATCCCAGAACTAGCAAAGTGTGCTTGAAACAGTTTCCATTGTACACTCCGCTTTTGCTTATCCAAATCCTATAAGCATTCTGCATCATTTTTCCTTATTTTGTGTATTTGAATAGCAATGAGAGATGGCTTGAAGATTTTAAGAGATGCTGATCCTCCAGGATATGATCAGTGTTAGGGGGATCAGAAAGTTTAGACAACCTTAGACAACCTCAAATACAATCTTTAAAATTTCCCATCAGAAATATGTCAAATTCTTTTACATATCAAATGTCATGAAAAAGTAGCTGCATCTTTTCTGCATAATCTGAGGGGGGGAAGGGGTTGCTCTGTTTGTAGGGTGGTTGGGAGGCCAGTCCGGTTAAACCCCAGTGGTGGCGAGTGCTTGAGTCGTGAGGCGCCACACGAGCTTGCTGGAAAAAGGCCGCTGGGAGCAGGTGCGCATGTTAATGAGGAGACAGCAGCTGCTGGCCCGGACAACTACCCCTAACCAACACTCCCTCCCCCTTTCGTCTCCCATATCTGCAGCCCTTCTGCCTCCCTCCTCCATCCAAGGCATCTTGTCCCATTGCTTTTCTCAACAAGGGAAGAGGAAAATGCTGAGCAATGCGAGAAGAAAAAAACATTGTTTAAACTCAAAAAGAGCTCTATGATGCTTTTTATATCAAATAAGAAATTGATCAAAGCTGCATGAGTCTGACAGGTCGCTGGAAATTACGCACATCAGTCTGACGTTCTTTGCAGTGTCGGTATTTGGCCTTCCTCTTTCCTGCGTCCTTTCAAGCGAAACGATGAACAAGAGAGGAAGAGAAGGAAGAGGGAGCATAAGTGGGTCCGTTGCCAACCCCCCCACCCTCACCCTCAACTTCCAATTCAAACCTCACTCCAGGGCCAGGCGTATTCAGCTGTTACACCTCCTCTTTCCCCTCATTTCCCTCTTCTTTCTCCTCTCAGTGTCTCCAGAAATCTTTCTATGAAACCTCCTCTGTTCCTAAACTGGCCCACACTGCTGGTTCCACTTCCTGAACAGTTGTTGGCATCCAGTCCTTCATCTCAGTGCACCTTCTTTCCCTCCAAAACCAGTTCACCCCGCTCTTGTTAAACTGCCTCTATTAATGGTGAGACATCACTCTCAGATTTATAACTGATTCTAAATGCCCTCTGAGACTTTCCCCAAAGTGACTCCAAATAGATTGTAAACTTCTCTCCAAGTGTTTGGGGCCAAGAGTGAGCAAGACCAAAGCTCGAAATCCAAAACACACAAACAGAGGGAAAGACAAGAAAAAAAAAAACTGAACGAAAAGGCAACTGCAACAGCCTTGGGTAGGCTTTTGAAAAAAGAAAGGGGAAGCTGGTTGAGAAGGAGTTTTTATTCTCAAGACTCCCCTGATTTTTAACCTCAATAGAGACCTATAAGCAGCTGCTCATCATGACTCCATAAAAATAAAGAAAAACTCTAAGAGCCTTTGAAACTTGCAAAGTAGCAAAGTATCTCACACAAGGCCTAGAAGACAAACATAAAGACCCCACGCCCTTACGCTGATGGATGCCCTGAACAAACACACTCCATCTGAGGTGCTAACAGTAGGTCAACTGTAGCACACGCTGGGCAAAGAATGCTAACAATTTGTTTTCTTAACTTGACAAAACCCTGTCAACCACACCCTTGTTACTAAAAGGCCTTTACATGCAAAACATTAACTGCTTCCACAGGGTCTAAAAGGTGTAAAAAAGGTGGATACAAAAAATAGATAATCAGAGACTTTTTTTATTGATGCTTTTCTGTGTTCAAAGCAAACAGAGCAAAGCAGCTGCTTCAACAAGTGAAATCTGGTGGCCTGCAGAGCTAGGTAATCTCAACAGCAGCAGGTAAACCAGGCAGCTGGAAAGGTAAATAAAGAAGACATGAAAAGAAAAGCACAAATCAGAAGCTGAGCAAATATCAGGTGTTTGGGAGTGTTTGGGTATAGTGTAACCTCAGGACAGCGCTGGAATTATCTCTGCGGTGAGGACGATACTGTTATTATCTCCTCTGTCGTCCCTGCCCTGGCAGCACTCATTGTTCTCCTCTGCACTCACTTCTTGCTCATCTCTTCTAATGCTCCTGCAGTAGCCGGTGGCAACGGGTCTGCTCCACTGATGGGACACACGACAGCGCCGGGGCGGCGGCTCGAGTGTGCAGCAGATGTTGTGGTGACATCTGACCTTGGGCCAGGCGTCACTCTTAAGGGGTTTTCCTGAATACTGGGCCAATCTACCATCTGCCATCTTTCTGAGGTCACATGCAGATGGAGAGATGTAATATGTGGGCTACACATGTGCACTGTACACAAATAAAACCCTGGAGTGAGTACACAAATTCAGGCAGCTGCATGGAGCTCACTTTAAGAGGCTTAGTGAGTTAGGTTATTTATTTATTCAATTACTGTGTCATGTGAAGCTCTGTGAGACACAGTCACATCTGTTACATTTAAAATAAAAAGAAAATGTTAAAAAAAGAAAATGTATATCATGATCAATTAAGTAAAAAAAAATACATTTTAGACCATAAAAAAATCAACTGGTTGTCAGTTCTATAGATTATAAAGATACTGATTTCTAATTTAACCAAAAACCTTACAAAAGAAGGCATTTAATAAAAAAAAAACAGTTAAACACCTTATTCAGTATGGTTTGTTGTTGAGATTTCCATTCAATTTTAGAATCAAAGTTTACAAATTACAATATCTAACTAAAGAAAAAGTTCCAGGCTGGAAATGTGATGTTCCAAAGAAAGAGCCAAGGATGTAATGTAGCTGTTTCCGTTAAACATTTCTTATATGTCAAAGCCTACGAGATACCATTATTTTACTGTTTGCCTATGAGCTTCCCAACACAGATACATTATCCTGAGCTTTTTCAACTGAAAAAAAAACTGTTGGGTAGAGATATAGTCATATAGAGGAGGTATAAAGGTATGGTTTTAAGACTGCAAAAAAACTACAATCAAGCTGTTCTCAAGATTTACATTTCTTTAACTATAAATGCATAAAAAAGAGTAAGCTGAGTCTCCATTGACTTATGGACAAAACATTTATGCAAAGCTAACCCTCCCCCACTTTCTTTAATGCAATGCATACAATTCATACAGTTTTACACTCTATGCAATCACCACCCACTGTTTTCAGACTACTCTATGCTGGTTTGAACCACTGCAGAAAACTAACAGGTGGCTTTTTTGGTAAAAATCTGACTGCAGGCTGAGTACTCGAGCAAAAAACTTAAAAACTGTGCAGCTAATCGTATGTCACTATATTTGCGAGGTATCTGAGCAGAATAGCCAGAAAGGTGTAAAATGTTGTGGATACTGATATTTTTTTCTGATGTCTTAGACACCATCATCTGGCAGTCAAACTGGGTTAGTGGACCATGTTTGTACCTCTGACTTCCCCTCTCTTCATCCTGTCTGTCCCCCACCACCACCCCACTGCTTCTCATTTCCTGGCCGTTTGCTTCTGTGCCTCGCCTAAGTCCCCTTTAGTCTTGTCTGATCTGTTTTAAAAGCTTTGCCCAAGGGGAGAGGGGCCTCTCCTCCTGGTCTTTCTCTCCTTTTTCTTGCCCTCTCTTGAGCTTTCCCAGCAGCTTCTATCGTGGCTAACGACATTGTCAATTTAACTACCACAAGCGGAGAAATTTGTCAGTGGAAAATACATTGAGAATTAGCTTCAATCTCACAAACTGACTGTATTGGGATAAAAATAGCCTATCGAGTAGAAATAATTCTGGTAGAAACTTCATGGTTGTTGTTTTTGGTGGAACTGAAGCCAAAGTTACCACTGAATCCCAACTGGCCGCAGAAATTACAGGACTCTCCAGCGCTTGCCCTCTCCTTATGTTCATCACTCTTTTCCTTCCTCTGTAATCGTACAGGAGAGCTGACCTGGCCGGCCCACATCTGGCAGCCTTCATTAGTGACCTTGTGAGTGTCGAAGCAATGTGGATGTAGCCCATGGGAAACAACCAACTCTCCCCAGGGACCAAACACTTAGCTTATGTGTGTGTGAGAGAGTAAGTGTTTTTTTAGAGACTCAGTCGCTTTAATGACTTTCTGCTACAGCCTACTTTACGAGGCTGGGAACCACTTATAGGTTTTCCGGGACTCCAAAGGTGCAAATGACACAGAACCCTCAGGCTGCAGAAAAAAATCCCATCAATAATCCTGCCTGTGCTAGATGATCCTATTCAGTTATTTGGTGTATATTTATTTATACATCGGCACACAATTGAGTATTTCTGTCTACACACCAGTTTTCCTATTATCCACACCTGTTTTTGACTTTCAATTACTTTTATAGTGAGGACCTTTAACAAAATCAATGCAATGTAAAAACATTTAGCCGTTTCAGTTCCCACTTTTGGTATCCTTGGTTTTGAATTGGCTGGTCAAATATATGACCAGTAAAATGGTTTCAATTTATTAAATATGACAGCATCAATGTCAGTTTGTATCAGTCTTGCAACAGAACCCTGTCGCAAACTTTCAACTGATAAATATACATGGTATTAAAGTTCCTATTACAAGAATCAGGCAGTGAAAAAAAAGGGGGAAGAGAAAAAGAGGGAAGAGGATGGAAAGTTAGGGCATCAGGCAGAGTCAAAATGAGTCTTCATCAGAACACTTCCAACAATACCTTCAATATTTCTTTGTGTCACACATTTCTTCACAACAACCTGTTTTCATTTACTATAGCCACAAATCATAGACTGAGAACTAAATTTAAAACAACGCAAATACACATAATATGCATACTGTCATGTCAGCCAGTCCTTTTTTATAGTTTTGAAAATTCTTTTATAGAGATCATAAGGTGACAGGATTGTTTATAAAAAAAACTTAAGATGTGACCTGATGTAGTTGTATCATCAAAAAGTGTAAATTTTTTGTTTTTACAAATTTATTTGGATTATTTGCTAATTGCCTTTTCAAGGTTTACTACTTTTCATCCATTGGTTCTGAGGAGCCACCACTCTTCCTGTGACCCTGCAGAAAATGGATATTGATTCCTGATTTTTCTCAAGGATTCTCAAAAGATTTCTGACTAAAGTGCAATAATTAACTTAAAAAAAAAACAAACAGGCTTCACCAATAATTACACTCATTGTCTTCCACTTATTCGGGACTGGGTATAGGGCCATTAGGTCTGTGAAGGTTCTCAGTCATGCAGGTCATGGTCAAGCTTGGAAAGTTCAATTTAGGCAACTGGACATGAAGTTTTCTAGAAGGCCTTCATCCTCTAGAAGGCCTTCTATAAAATGTCACGTCCAATTGCCTAAACTGAACTTTCCGAGCAGGTCTCAGCAGAGACTCCAAGACTTCCCTCTCCCCAAACACCTCCTCCAGCTCCTTGTAGGAAGATTCAAGAAGTTCCAGGGTCAACCGAGAGACATAGTCCATCCAGTGTGTCCTCACTCTACTCCAAGCCTTGGGAGCTCCTTACCCTGGCTCTTGTATTCGAAATCTCATTATTTTGGTCCTGATCCAGACTTCATGATTATAGGCGAGTGTAGAAATGTAGACTAAAAGGTAAATGGATGGCTTTACCTTTTGGCTCAGCTCAATCTTCATAACAACACACAATGCAACATCTATATTATAACGGCAGCCGCACCAATCCATCTATCGATCGTGAACAAGACCCCAAGAGACTTGAATTCTTTCACTTGAGGCAGTAACTCTACTCCAACTGGCCAATGAAAGTGGCCTTTTTATATGGTCAGGAACAATGGTCTTAGTCGTAGACACAGAGGAACTGATCCCCATCAAAGAAGCTGTGAACCACCCTTGTACACCTTGTAGGTCTTGAAAGTACGGAGCCAATCTGCTGATCTCCATACCAGAGCCCCTCTGGCCCTTGTCTGCGCCTCGAGCTCCTGTCCATAAAAATGATAGTGAGCTGTCCTCCAGGAGTTCAACATGCTCTGAAAACAGGTCACACTTAATGCTCCTAGTTGACCCCTAGTAAAGGAGTAGAGACTCCATACCTGTAGAGTACCCACCACAGTGCATCACGAGGGACCCAGCTGAATGCCTTCTTCAGGTCCACAAAGCATATATGGACCAGTAGGGCAAACTCCCGTGAACCATTGAGCACCCTGCAGGGGTCTAAAGCTGACCCAGTGCTCAACACCCATAACACCAATAATTATAAAATAGTTTAACAATTTGCCTCTCATCTATTTTAAAGTCCCTAATAACTGTGTGGACAGTTTACACCATTTATAAATATAGAGGAGATTGTGTGCTACTGATTTATACAACCTCGTAAAACCAGAACCTTTGTTTAACTCTGTTTCCATAAAAAGCCATCTTATTTCCCTCTCCTCAATATTCAGTGAATGTCTTGGCGGTGAGAGTGACTCAAAGCTTAATGCACACCTGGCAGACATCGTCAATCTGTTTTTGTGTAAGGTTCAATGGGCAAAAACCACAAGTAATCAAGGGTATTACGGAGCACGCTGCTGCGCTTATGAGTGGATGGCCCACATAGTTATTATACTTCAACCCACAAGCAGGTGGTCTGGCAGAAGGCAAATAATAGAAAAGAGGAAGTATGGTTTGAAATACGCAGAGGGCCTTTGTTTGTCACACACATACACACCCTCATGCAGACTGTCAGTGACTGCGATCAAAGTTTATGTGATTTGTCTTGGCATATGCCAAACACAAGGCTCAAATATCTACTGTGCAGGGATTCTCTAGAACCAAGTTGATCTCTCAGGTAGAAAATCCCTCTCAACAGCCAAAAGGAACCTAACACTGGCAACGGCGGCCATATAAAAGAGTTGCACTATGCGCTTCTGCTTGTGTGATGATATGATCAGATACGGCACCTTTTCTTCCCTCAAGCCACTCCGAGACTGCTTCCTGACTCTGAATAGGAGTGCAGGAGAGGGAGGGGAGGACGTGAGGGGGAAGTTAAGATAGACTCATCTGACTGGGGCAAACAGAGTTGCCATTGAAGAATGCTCAGAACTAGAGGGACAAGGGCTCACTTTCATTGAGGTAAATGAATACTGTAGCAGAGACACATACCAGTGAGGAATTAATGGCTCTGACTGTTATCTGAGAAAAAACTTGATAAAACCCCTAAAAAGTGGACAGGTTTTTAGCAGCAAGATTAAAACTTTAATGCCTGTGTCTCTGCTTAATACCTAGATCTAAACTAAGAGATGCCAAAAAAAGGAAAAAAATAAGACTCATGCAATGGCAGGTATTTTAACTGTTAAAGATTTGATTTAAATTTGGGATAAATGTTTTGAGTTTGTAGACATCTTCACCAAGTGTCTAATTACATACTTAAATGATGGGAGAAAATAGATACTTTCAACCACCAGGTCAACTAAAGTAGTCTTATGCAACTGAGAACTTCAGTGTCAGTTGTTGATACACTATGGTACCTTGCAAAAGGCTTGAAGTGAGCCTATTTTTTAGGTAAACTATTAATACCTTTCTTTCAATAAACACTTTTACTTACTTTCAGTTCAGGTGTTATTTTTTTCACAGGGTCCTTTTTTTTGCTACTTATTGCTGACTTGTGAATCAACCCATCATGGAAAAGGTCCTGGACTCCTCTAAGGTTCTAAATCTTAATGTGTCATAAGATGACAGGAGTTTTAAAAAACAACCTCATTTAAATTAAATCTGCAGGTACTTTTGGCAATAACACACTGTCACAACTTAAAGGCAGCTAGTCATGTATTATGACTTTAAAATACACAAAATCATGCATTAATCCTTCAATAGAACACTACATCAAGTGTTCCTGCTGATAGTGTTTACTTAGTCATTTTAGAGCCTGAAAAAAAGTTTAGTACAGGGTTGTGATAAACAGACATAAAGTTGTTGTCCACCACCATCAACGCATTTGTTTAAAGTGCTCCTTGTGTTTTGTTAGTCTTGGCATCAAATATTCTTTAGCGCTTTTTCACACTTTATCCTGGACTTGTTTTAATTGTTTCTCCTATTGACATAATATATATTGATAGCTCGCCTCCTTCATTGTTTTTTGGAACATACACAAATGTGCTGTCAGATTCAATTGTAGGAAACATACAGTAGGTGGTAAAAATAGTCCTAAAAACCTTAAAAGGAAGAAACATTACAGTTTAAAGCAGCTTTAAATTTATAAAAATGCAGCTGCTTGAAAACAAAATAGGTGGTTTCATTTGTATTTCTAGAGTGTTGTACTTTTTGATCAAATGTTTACCTTAAGATCAAGGAGCTTAACTTCTGTTAAAAATGGCAAAAGTTGAACTTTTTGTTTTTAAGCAATCCTATCATCACAAGCTCACATCACTCTGCAATCTACTCAGTGCCAACACAGGTATGTGATCTCTCAGCAACCTCCTTCCTCATCCCACATCGAGTCGCCCCGACGTCTCTCATCTCCTTGGGCAGAAAGGTCTGCTCTGAACTGCTTTGATTTGGGTCATCCATTGTGCTACTGGAATCTGAAAGATATTATTACTGGTCTGGACTGCTTCACCTCAGTTCCCGCCTTCAGAAATCATTGCTAGTTGGCTGTTGAAAATGAAATCATCCACAGTTCTCCAGCTTGGAAGTTAGCTGTCCTTAAGAAAACAAAGTGGGTTGGAAAAGTAGATAACTTGCCCATCTCCGTGTAAAATTGGATGTCTGAGGAGCGGGACAGTGCAGGGGTACAATGATGGCTTTGTGGCCCAGTGAGGAGGAGGTGGGGTGTGTGTGAGAGATGAGTGAATACATGACCAGGCCAAATTAAGATGTGGCGGAGGTCCAAGATGACTGCCCACTTGTTGATGTCCGAAGCTTTGACCTGTCTGACTCAATCATTCCAACAGCGAGAGAATCTGACTGCTGTGGATCATACCAGCATTGGAATTTAAACAAGAAAGCAAAAGAAGGTGTAGGACTTCAAGTTTACTCTTAAACTCATAAAAGACAGCCTTTTCTTAATTCTTTTATAGACTATAAAATGTCTAGCCATATGTCTTGGGCAATCAGAGAGAGAGACTGAGGAGGGGACAAAATCCCCAGAGAAGGGTGTGTGGTGGGGAGGGCAGCAAAAGGACGGGGTTTGAGGGTCTCTCTGGGAAGCCTCACCCAGATTAGTCACACAGAATTAATCGCGGAGCAGAACAATAGTCGCCCGGCTTCTGGCAAACCCAGCTGTCGCTGAGTGAAAGAAAAGAAAAAACAAGATTTAAGGGCGAAGAGTTTGGCTGGAGAGACGACAGAATGTGGTGCCAGCGAACACATACCCAAACACCGTACCTCACAGTGACCCCCTGCCCTCATCAGGGTCCAACTACTCATTTCACTCTACATCCTCTGACCATTTGCCACCCAGAAATAGCTCCAGCAGGATGAGAGCTCTCCGTTTTATCTCCCTCACACGCAAATCCCAAAATCTCTGAGTCATTGCAGACTCCACAATCCCACTGTGCAGGAATTCGTCATAACTTGCAGATTCAAAAGACAGAGGCAGATGTTAAACTTACTTGCATTCTCCATTGCCATCCGGAGTTGCTTCACACTTCCCCTGGTTCAAACATGACTCCGTGGGCATGGAGCATCTTAGACCTGCAAAAGCAACATTTTAACACAGATGTACTTGGCAAAACATCCTAAAGGTTCTGACCTTGTGTTAGAGCAGCAAAAACAACCACGATAAATTCCCTTCTCACACTGGAATTAGAAACTGTAAAGTATTCCCTCCTAAATGTGAAGTCCACCTGCAACTCTTGTGAACTCAGTGTCGTTTCTGTGGAATATAGCAGAACTTGACAGTAGTTTAGCAGGAAGAATGCTTTAATATGCAGCTTAAAAGTATTAAAAAGAAGTATGAAACATTTGGGAAGTAACGCAACAGTGCAATTAGAAAAAGAAAAACAAAAAACAGAAAATCCAAACCGCAGAGGCTAATACACACTCTAGTGAGAAAATGTTTTTTTTCTTTCTTTTCTGTTTGCTGAATAAGTCTACAACAGCTGCCCGAGGCAAAGGAAAGAGCACCAGCTAATCCGGGCGAGAGAAGTTTAGTAAGTAAAAAAAAAGAAAAATATTATTTATAATTAAACAAATAAACATATTAGAACATAGACTTGAGAAATCAACACTGCAAAAAAAGAAACGTATATAAGTTTGAAAATGTTCCT